>CACVKI010146195.1:4532-25785 GCA_902732785.1 Trichogramma evanescens | reverse complement strand
AATCTTGATACGACTTTTATTGACTGAGTTATGACGTTTTGAAGTTTACTCATTTTTTACTTAGGTATGGCAAAAGTGATTGAACGGCAGTGTATTTTTGTAAGCCAGGGTTCTTCAGAATTCCCTCAGCCAACTGCATGTGACTGAGGCGGGAAGCAGATGGAATGCCACACAGTTTAAGCTCGTATGTGGACCCGGCATTGTAGTGCATAGGTTTTAGGCGTTCGATTTCCCGTTCGGCTTTGTCGAGTCAATTTTTCCGGCTTGAGAGTTCTTTGCACAGTACCCTATTACGTTGTCATGAACTTGTACAGGGACACGAGCCAATCCGAATCCGAAAGCGCAGTAAAGCTTTCTATATTCATAGGAGACTGGTCCGTAATTTTGTCTTGTTCTCCGTCGGAGCATGCTAACGGGTCAACCAGTGATTTTTCTTCTGGGTCCAGGCTTACAAGGCTGCTATCAAGCAGAATTTCTTATCACCCGTTGGACCGATGCACAAGCGTCGGTGACAGTGTCTATTGTAGAGCCCAGCTCCGATTGGAGGGAAGCACGTCAAGCCTTGGGGTATGTCTCAACAAAATTCTCCAAACAGTTCATATGGTAATACGTTCCGCACTTTACGCAGCACTAGGGCGTGTCTGGATGACTCTTATGGCACGTGGCATGCGAGACCATTTATGTGTCCATACATGAGAGCAATAAAGCCTTGATAATGATGAAATATGTCGATATATTCTTCGGTATTTTTAGTCTGCTATTCTTCTTCAAAAATACACACGAGTCCATAGGCAGTTAAATAACAGTTTGAAGACACCAGCACACAGACAGTTTAAATTCCCAACAGTCAAATAAGCACTGGCACAATCAAAAGAAAAACAAAGTAGGTATTCAGCTAGTGACGGACACAAGAAAATAACAGGCTGGGGAACAACGTATGAGAAATACTTTAGTAGAACGTGAGATGAGTTTTTCAAAATTCTGCTTTCTATAGCGGTTTAACTGAAATCAATAAAGATCTATACAGGGCACAAGATCCACTGCACCTGTACTGTACTGCACTGTAACTTGCAACATCCATTGATCGCTGTACTATATTCCAAATTATTACCACATCAATAGTGAATCAGCAATACTCGACATCAATCTCTTCCCGAGACCTACATTTGAGCGTCAACTCAAGGATGCAACATTAGGACAAACATAAATTTCTTACTGGTGTTATAACGGTCAGTGCGATAGAGTAATTCCGTTCAAATACCAACGACCTTCGAGAACCCTCGTACACATGACTGAATCACGCACACAAAGAAGCGAAGGTCGACGGTAAATTCCGAGAAAGCCATTCGTACACAAAGGCACGATCGAAGTGTGTATAACGACGCTGCGATTTAAAACAAAACAACACACATCGAAAGGTGTGCAGGTTGAGTCGATACAACGTAGGTCAGTCTGCCTCTATCGTACACTGTAGTATACGCAAACGACACAACGCCATCTTCGCTGCTCTCGTGCATCAGTTCGTCGTGCGACGCGAAGCAACTCATACTGCCTGCAAATCTCGAGTAGTACGCGTAGCGCTCTCGAAGTCTCGTTTTGTGCTACAATTACAAGTGTGCCTCCGTTAACCTCGCGAACAGTGCAAGTTACACAATATTGTGTAATTTACACACTATTAAAAGTAAAGAGTTTCAACGAGATATGTTGAAAATTCCCATATAAAACTAGGAGACGAGGTATTCAAACTTTTTTCTCTATTTCCAGCGTCTCTATAATTTTATATAAATTAGAACATTAATCTAACATATGTTTCCGTGAAAAAAAATAATATTTATAATATTTTTGACGATCTCGAAATTATAAAAATACACCTTTCAGAAACCTTTCAAAAAGGTTTCAAAATTTAAACTACATGAAATATTACAAAAAGGCTTCAACGAAATGTTTCAGGCAATACAAACGCGCGGACATTAATAATTTCCTGAAATATTACGATGAAACTTTCTTGAAATGTTTTCTGAAACGTGACTTTGATATATTTCTGATAGGTTTTTGAAAAGTTTTTGAAAGGTTTCTGAAAGGTTTCCGAAAAATTTTTCCATTCTCATACTCATAGGCTTGAAAATTTTTAGAAACCTTTCAAAAATGTTTTAAAGTTAGGTTTCACGAAATATTTCAGACAAAAAAATGAGCGGACATAGGATACTTTTTTGAAAGCTTTGACTGAAAACTTTCTGATAAGTTCAATTCTTGTCATTGAAAGCTTTATGCAAACTTTCTGAAATATTTCGTGTTGTGTGGGTATGTCTGTGTGGATTACCTTCAATAAAACTATAAATAAGTTGAATTGTTACAAAAAAAATCAAATAACTTTGGATTGTCTTTATGGTTTGCACAAGCATCTACTAAAATAAGATTCAAACAGTTTCCTAAACAATGAACATAGAGTATCGATTTATTCACTGATTTGCGTTTTGCCTCTAGACATATTCGAGGCTCCATCAAATGCCCTAGCTAGTATATCTTCCGATGCTAGACCCAACAATTGCAGCGTTGTTGTTAAATTATTGAATATAGTCTGTGCATCAGTTTTGTTAGACGATTCATTGAAATAAACTAGTACTCTCAAATAAGTTGCAAAATGACATTTCGTAGTGCGGTCAAAATATCATTTCGGATACGATTGCTGAGGTATGTGCAATTTTTTAGTTCCTATCTATGTATTCTTTAGAATTCAATATCGTATTTTTTCAATAAATTAACAACTTAGAGAAACCATCCTTTTTCATTTCTATCTGCACTTTCATCATGACCACGCAAGGGTCTTCGCTTCAAACGCTGCGTGCGACTATCGATAAAGACTACAAGTTAACTGTCTATGTAGATTTCTCTCCACTCTATGAAAAGAATAACGCATCAACTAATTTGGGCAAAAAAATTACTGTAACATATGTGGCATTTCACATCATCTCTCCCAGGGCCGCACAGCGCGTCATTATTTAGTCGAATCGTTAAATTTGTAACTCGCTGTAAAAGTACTTAAATATACGTAGAAGAAAAAAGTAACCCATCATTTCGATGGGAAATTGCCTCAGTTTTTCGTTGATGAGATCAGATTTTCAAAAATTTTCCGTTTTACCCGGAAAAATCGCTGGAAAAACTTTAATGATGATTATCTCAGAAGCTTCATTTTTAAGATTTTTCTAAATAGTCTAGATCGAAAGATCAGAAAAATTTCCATCGATATGGACATTTTCCAGAGAGGCATTTTTTGATCTTAACGAGATAAAGCGACAGAAATAAGAAAAAACGGGGTTTTAGCGCACGCTGCACCGGCCAGGCATTCCAAAACCACAAAAAAATCACGAAGGTGGAAGTCCCTCTGGTGGCACATTTTATGTACGCGAAATACACGACATTATTCCAATGCGTAACTATCATATCCCCTTCTCCAGGAATAAAGTATCTGTAACAATACAAATATGTCACAGAAGAAATACATTTATTATTGTGTCATTCCACTATGTAAGAGCCTGGAGGAGCAGTTGATGTTTAATGAATAAGTCAAAAATTAATAAATTAATAGTAAAACAATTTATTTGTGATAAAGTAATTAAACAAAAATTTGATTATACTAGGTCCACACACGCGTTCACAATGATAAAAATAGCTCACTCGTCGATGATGGGCAAATCTGTTAGTCGTATTTAATTGTACAGGGAAGTCACTCTATATGGATCCTTGATAGTTCACTCGATTGCCAAATTAACGATTATATAAACAAACAACAATCTGACGATTCGCACGCTGCGACAATAGCTTGCAGATCACGCAATTAATATTATTGACTGCTCATCGTACTTCACGTACGGCGAGCCTCGCAAGTTACTTTGCGCCTAAATCACGCTCACGGCTTAATGCTGAGGCGAACAAAATGTAATTATAGAAAATTATTATAATATAATTTAAATAAAACAATTTTCATTGTCTTTTGTAGACTTGAAGTACTTTTGAATATATGTTATTTTTTAGGATATTTTATTACAAAAACACCCAATAATGTAAAGGTGTAAATGAAAACAAACACATTAATAGTAAGAGAATTAACCAGGTATCTATAGACAACAAGAATCATGTAAATATGCGTTTAATTAAACATCTTATATCAATATTCATTAGTATGAATAAAAACATTAAAATGAAACTATTGAACGTCAAAAAACATTCAGATTGTTTATTGTAAATTACAAGAATTTTTTTGTCCATTTTTGAATTTGAGACGTGATTTTGGGCGATATTTTTCTAAATAAGCCAGTTGTTTTGCATTAATTGCTCCTCGCCTTTTCCTGAAAAAAGTAGAGTATTATATGTTTTGAACATTTTTTTTCAAATTTAATTGAATATACATTTAAATTATATGAATCTCATCTCAATCAATCTTCAATCTCTTCTTTGAGCAATCTACTGTGCTTCTGAACATTAAAATTATTAAATCAATAGAATCTACTTATTATGGTCACGCCGAGACCAAGGGTTTCGGACACATTAACCGGCAGAATGTTCATGATAATCGGCTTATTTTAGATATATTTACGTAGGATGGGAACGTAACCGAGGTTTTTGTCTATATTAAATGGTTAGCAATATTAACCGTGGACATAATAAATGGATTCCACTACATATTGCTTTCAATTACGAAAGATGTTAAATGCCGTAAGAAAACTCATCATTAATTATTTAATTGAAACCAGGAAAATGAAATTAAAGATTTATACAATTAATATTCGAAACGTTTTTGTGACATTTTTATAGTAAAATAGAGTTTTTATTCCATCCCACATACACAACCATGCAATCACTTTTGTCATAACTAACAAGGAAAGCCTTTCATCTGGGTGTCACAGATCCTTACCAAACTTGTTTGGGGGTCTTCTTGTACACAATAATAAAGCCCCTTATAGTTACTTTATTCCAATGGGCCCTGGAAACCATTATAAAGCACCATGAAGTATATAATATTATATAATGTATAAAATATCATATATTAGCATATAATGGTATCAGGTTTACACAGTCAAGTCTAACTAACTGAGAAGTATTTATACTTTGAGTTTTTAATGTCCAAAACACCTTTTCAATCAATAAACAATTTAACTCAATTGGTTTACTGAGAAAATCTTAAAGAGCGAACCAATCTGAGCTAAAATTTATGCATTTATCAACTAATATTTATATTAAATCGTGTAAAAATGTTTTCATTTATAAGACTTACTGTTCTTTCTTTCTCACCTATTTCTGACAATTATCTGGAGTGAATCTGAATCCAGATGAGTGTCAGGAATAGGTGAAGAGAAGGGATTTGTGAGTTATACAAATAAAAACATTTTCAAATAATTTACATCAATATTTATTGTTATTTTAGCTCAAATTGGTGCGCTCTTCAAAACTTACACAGCAAACCAATTGAGTTCAATTGTTTATCGTTTGAAAAAGTGTTTATAATGCATAAAAGTCCATGTACAAATTTTTTTGAGAGAGTTAGAATTGACCGTACAAGGCCTGATACCAATAAGTGATATTTTTTAACATTATATTCAATTTAATACTTTTTTCTGCTCTATAACTCTTTCCAGGGCCCATTGGAATAAAGTAACCATAGGGGGCTTAATTATTATGTACAAGAAGACCCCCAAACAAGTTTGGTAAGGATCTGTGACCCGCAAATGAAAGGCTCTCCTTGTAAGTAAAAAGTGAGTAAACATCAAAGTGTCATATCTCAGTCAATAAAGATCGGATAAGGATTTTAAAAATGCCATTCAAAAGGTCTTTACAAGCACTTTACAACTATATAAATTATGTTAGAATCCAATCATCTATTCACCAATTGTTTTCAACAAATAAAGAATCGAAAAAATCCGTTTTTGTCGTCATTGATATTTCACTCGCCATTTTAGTAGAAAGTCTTGTAGAAACATTCGGAGCCCATCAATTTGTAGGTTTTGATAAGACATTCAAATCTGTTTAACTTAAATTGTCCTATGTGCATTTTTCACGAAGATACGAGCGTTTACAGGACCATGATATTTTTTGAAATTCTAAAATTTTGATGAATCAAAACCATGTATTCTAAAAATCTAATCCATAAATATTACTTCATATTCTACATACAAAAACAAACATTTTTGTACATACGATTTTTTCCCATTTTTTTTACGAAGCCGTGCACGTATGAATGAAAAAAAAAATTAAAAAATGATATCAATTATTTCTCTAAAATTAAACCACCGTACCTTCGTGAAAAATGCACATAAGACAATTTAAGTTAAACAGATTTGAAGGTCTTATCAAAACCTAAAAATTGACGGGCTCCGAATGTCTCTACAGGATCTTCTACTAAAATGGCGAGTGAAATATCAATGACGACAAAAACTAATTTTTTCGATTCTATGTTTGTTGAAAACAATTGGTGAATAGATGATTGGATTCTAACATAATTCATATAGCTGTAAAGTGCTTGTAAAGACCTTTTGAATGGTATTTATAAAATCCTGATCCAATCTTTATTGACTGAGATATGGCACTTTGAAGTTTACTCACTTTTTACTTAGTTATGGCAAAAGTGATTGCAGGGCAGTGTGTGCAAAAATGATCATACTTCGTACTTTTGAGGAGTAAAAGGGTACTGATTAGTAGAAGAAGATAAATTTAATGAAATTATTCTCTTTTAAATTCAATTGAAATATAAATCAAAAGACTTATTTCAATTAGTTTTAGGGTATGTATGAAAAAATAATTGATTAACGGTTTCTTTAGGTCTAAAAATCTGGCGAAAAAATGTCGGGCAATTTTTAATACGTATGTAAAGCGGTATTTTATAAGTAAATTACTCAGGCACACAAAAAAATTAATAAGTTCAGTTCTAGATATCGAACCTAATGGGCTTTGTGCTTTGGCCAATATGGACATTTTCAGCCTGCGCGCCCGTTTGAGGCTGATTTCGTGCTGAGCGTGCTCAGTGAGTAATGAATGCGAGTATAGGCGAGGAGATTTGGGCTTCTTCTCGCACTGAAATCATTGAATACAGGTCGAGGAGACGGGCATACAGTCGAGGAGCGCGCACATTCGATAGACGGCTCACTCAAAACGTGCCCTAAGGCAGAAAAATTTTTTATATACCAAGGGCTTAGAAGCCGATTAAATACGGTGGAGAAGATTTTTTGACAGTGATAGTAGTCATCGCCTTGGCCGCTATGCGGCCGCAATCTCCTCGACCGTATCCACTCGGCTTCTCGCTCTTGGTATGTAAATAACTAATATTCTTTCGACAACGAAAATAAAACTTTTCTTCAAGTGGCATAATGGGGAAATCAATAGGAACAATTTGACAGCATACAAAGTACTGAAAAACGTGGTTTTTCATGAACTTCTCTTGTTCCTAAGGAGGTCGAATTGCGCTGGATTTTTTTATATAACATCTTAGAACATTTTTCAACCACAACTAAGAAGCTTGCTAAGAATCCTATAAACAAGTTAAAAGTAGAATCTTTGTCAAAGCTGGACAGTGTTTTGCATACGGTATTAAGATTCGGAGAGCAAACGAAATTCGGATTCATTCTTTAGCAACCTAATTAGACAGCGGAAAAAAAATTACGAGTATTTGTATTTATAAATCTTGAATTAGACTCAGCGGCTTATTACACGTATCCGGGAATTTTCAAGATTTTTCCAGCCTAGGATATTAATATACTATTACGGTTGGTGAAATTCGAACTTTAAGTGTCACTACAGTATTACCAATTCACTCTTTAATAATAAACAAAATTTTTAGAACCCTATAATGAAAATTTATTGAAAAGAATACAAATTTAATCGCTAAATAACTGTTGAGGTTTTCATATTAATAGAATAAAAGTGACCCTCCCTTTAACCCTCACATATTTCTATTGGAAATCATAATTTTTAAATTTTTAAAAAGGATTGGAAGACACTAACAAAAATTTTCTTGACTGATTTCTTGTTTATAAAGCTAATGAGTTAAAATACTAAATCTTACTCTCTTATTAAGGCAACAGCGTCTTCATATTTTAGTCCAAGTTCGATTAATGCTAAAGCGACTAAGACAGGTGCTCTACCAAGACCAGCAACACAGTGTACAGCAATGCATCCATCAGGAGATTTTTGAAAACGTGTTTTTATAAGTTCAAACCAGTCATCAATCACCTAAAAGTAGTAAAAGAATCTATTTAAAAATGGTCAAAATGACAAGTAAAAATTTTTAAGGATCTTATTTTTTTTAGGTTTAGTTGATAAAAAATGGAGTATACACAAGAAGCAATAAATTTTTTTTTCACAATTGTATTAATATTGATAATGATTCTGTCTATTCGATAATATACTTTGTTTAATCTAGTCTTTGTTTTCAAACATTTGACAGCTCTTATATAATTTTTATGATAAAGCCAAATAATTCCTTTTCTTATCGACGAGAGACTATCATCAAAGCATCGAACTATGTGTTTTTTATCGATACTTCAAGAAAACTTTTCAATTCGATGTGATTTTCAGTTTATCTGCGAATAAGCATCATCCTCTTTTTCTGCCCCTGTTTGTTTTCCATGGGCCTGCCGTTATGCATTTTTTCGCGGGGAGGGGAGCGGGTACAGCAGCATACCCCGAGTGTTCTCTTATATTTCAACGTATGTATTTTTATTTTCTTCTGATCATCTCTTAAGATTTTAGTTTTGTTATGACCGAGCAGGTAGGCAAGAAGGATTGGGCCTTCCACTTCTCCTCGTTCTCCAGCATGAGCCTGACTATGTTCTCAGACTTTATCCCTTCTTGGAGATGAGACTGTACTCTCTCTTCCACCATTGGATCGTGGATGTTAGAAAAATTGGGATCGAACTCGGTCGGATGTCTGTAAAGGCAAAAAGCATACGCGCTGCGCTACAACAAGCAGTACACAGAGCTCAAAGCTCTCAAAATGAGCACTCCCATTGCGCATGCGTTGAATCCTCTATTTTTTGGGAGCTTTGCTATAAATCGTGTAAGGCACGTATAGACAGTACACTTTACGGGGGCAAATACAACTTAAAATCCTTTTTATTTCATATTAAAAAAAAAATAGACAGAAAGTCCCCTGAACTAAAAAAATTTCAAATTAAATTGTATGCCTATGTATCGTAACATTTAAGTTAAACCAATAACCTTTTTAAGTTTCTGCAGGGCTCTATTTGTTTGTTGCAACAATGTCTATGGTCGCTACCTCAGACAAAGTGATAGCACCGTCCAAAGACTCTGTGTGACTATAAATGTGAGAATATTCAAATAAAGTGAACAAAATTTTTAAAAAATATTAATTTTATGCGAGTATTATGACTCCAAATTATTAAATGGTTTTGTTAGAGGTAGGAACCATAGGCATTATTGCAAAAAACAAATAGAGCCCTCCAGGAACATACAATTTAATTTGAAATTTTTTTAGTTAACCCCCTCTTGTAAATTTAGAAACACTTTTCTAGTATCTAGGAGGGAAAACATTATGTTTGAAGGGTTAGTAATAAGCCTCAAAATTGACCAACCTCCATTTTTATTTTAGGTCTAATTTTTTTTAATATGAAATAAAAAGGATTTTAAGGTATATGTTTCCCCTTAAGATGCCGTAGCGTAAATAGAACAGCAGCAAGAGACCGTCTCAACTGCAGGAAGTGATTTTTGCGTGACCAGTTAAAACACTAAAATTATTTATTATACAAAGTTCAATTGTGAGTTTGCCAAAAGATGACCCAAAAATATCAAGATTGTTTTACTTTATCGAAAACTTTAAGAGCAGAGGTAAATTTGGAGATCAGAGAAGAGCGACGTGAATTTCTGCGTAAACTACATCTCTTAATCGGAAAATTGGAAGTGCCAACTTCCAAATCGCCTGGACGGGGCAAGCCAACTTCCAAATCACGAATTCCGCAATGTACGAAGATGAATATGGGCTATTATGTAAAATTTGATGAGGAATTCAAATTTAATGTCAAAAATCACATTCTGAACCTCCAAATTCCTAAACTTCTAAAATTGAGTGTCATGGACAAAAATACACATGTTCGTATCCAGCGATATGGCCAATATTGTAATATGTTCATCATAAAATTCCTCGAGCTTTGACAAAATCCAAATCTCCTTGTGGAAAAAACGAATGTCTCGCCGCTACACTTGACTGCGAGGAACAAAAACAAGGAGGTGATGAAATTGTTTTTGAGAACTGACGTAACCCGAATTTGGCCAATAATGACTGATCGACACCTTTGCACACTATAAGCCACGATAAATTCGATGATAATATAGTGAAGATATTATTTGAGATCAGTGAGGACATTTATCATACGATACATATCGACGCCCGGGACAAGTTGGGTAACACACCGCTACATTTGACTTGTGCCAGCAAACAATTAATTACTAAATTGCTACTGACACACTGCACATTATTTGCAAGAGGAGGCAGCTTATCTCTAATAACTCGCCATTTAACACTGATGACTTCGTGGAGAAATTCTTCGAAATCCTCCACAACATCCAGAAGACGGTGCAGGTCGATGCACGAGACAAGTTTGGTCGTACACCGCTGCAATTAGCTGTAACAAATATTTTGCCTCATATGGTTGACGTACTCTTGAATCGTGGCGCTGATCTTTCCAGCTTCGTTTTTCTCACCGAGACCCTTCCGGCTAGGCATTCGTAACGTGGTTCAATCGACTTTTTCCTAAATTAAAAAAATTGATTCTAGTTTCTGGAGTTCTGGTCATCGTTAAGAAACTCGAGAAATGAGGATATGAATTGAACCGAAGCGTCGCCACAACGATCGTGAAATTATTCAACAAATTCAAATTGTTAGAGAAGTCGACGGATATTGACAAACATTGGTACGATGACAAGGATTTTGTGACCAAAGCGAAAAAAGTAATAGCAAAGTCGGATCTATCGCTCTACGACCTGATCCAGCTACTACCCAAAGAGACGAAGAAACTACTCACGTGTACAGACTATTATAACTTCACATACTTGCCCAGATCGTGGCAGTTCCCTGTAAAGAGAGTCATACACCAATTCACTCCTCTTTGCCATTTTTGTCAATCACAGTTTAATGTCATTCTACATTTTCAACACAACATTGACAACTTTCGAGCCCTAAAAAATGTTGAAAAAGTTGTATAATAAACCTTTGCATCTAAAAATAGCTTATTTGTGCTATTTTAGCATTTTGGCACTGTGCGCAAGGTTCAGATCAGAGTTTTATAGGTGGTAATTTCTGGTACGGAGCAAAATTTTCAGAAAAGTATTCTTTATGAGCTGAGTTTTGTGGAATTTTGATTAGAGTTATAAAAAAAAATACGGTGTTATTTTTTCGATAAATAAACGATATCATCGTTTATTTTGCAATTTAAAAAAAACGTGATTTTTCGACTTAAAATTTTTTTTCAACGTCAATTTTCTACCTTGTCTTGTCTTTGGAGAGTTCCCATAACACCAGCAATCGTGCACTTTTTCTCTGAACCTTCAAGAAACGCATTGCTGCGATTTCTATCCAGCCCTTATATTTCTAAAATGGTGGATTTATACCAAGCAGCGATGTAGAAATCTACTCATCTTTTACCCGAAAACTATTTCACATGCTCTAAATACCAACTAAAAAGTACAATTTTGAGGGCAAAACAGTATTTGAAATCGTTTAGAGAGTATGCGTGAATTTTTTTAGAATTTCTGAGACCACTTTGAAAGTTTTTGCAAAATACGACCATTTCCCGGCCTGTCGCAAAAATCCAAAATGTTCCAAAAAAATTCTGGAAAAATTTTGAAAAAATTCTGGAAAAATTCACCCGTATTCTTTGAACAAATTTAAACACTGTGTATTGTATGACTTTTTTTTAACAAGTCAATAATTTTTTTGTAAAAATCAGTGAATTTAATCGCCTGATTGATCAACAAGTATCTGCGATTTGCTTCATGATTGGTCAAAGTTGTTTGATCATTAAGATCAGCATTGATAAAAATCAAAATTTTCCCCACTAGCGCATTTTTGATCAATTCAGGGTTGCGTATCATTATTTCCAATCAAATTTCCAGAATGATTCATATCAGCTTGTTTTATGATATTCTTATCGATTGTTTATTGAGTAGCAGATAGTGAACTGCTATCATATCATTATCGCCTTCGAAAACCCTAACTTGAATGTTTGCTATTTTTAGAATTTCGATATTTACAACCAGCTCAACAGCACCATCCGCTTCCATGGCTTTAACACTGCCATTAAAATTAAGGATACAATTATACTTTTTTTGATCCTGTACATATTTCCATATCACATGTTCTATACTTTCTATTCCTTGTGCAATAAACCAAGATTTTGCCTGTCTATAGTCCTATGATGGCACAACATCTAATTTAAGCTATTATAAGAATATCCATTGTTATAGTTGCTTCTGAACAATTTTCTTTCGCTACATATCTTGTTATAGGACCTATAATCATCTCATGACTCTTGAATATCTGAGCATTGAAAATAGGTAACTCGATAGATTTATAGTATATTACTGCTCTTATTGAAATAGGAAAAAGGTTAACACATAATCAGACACACTTATTCTCTCTTGATCGGTGAGTCTGAACACACGTATCTAAATCGCGCTCTTGCTTTTGCCATTTTTACTTCAGTTTTTTGCCCACGGGCGTTTTTTTTTCAGATCTCTCTTGCACGCTACTTTCTGCAAGGCCGCTGCCGCAAAATCATAGCCGCATCGCCCTTGCAAGGGACCTTTTTCGCCAAAAAGTGTCTTCATCTTTCAAACGCGGTTAGTTTGATCTCCATCATAAATCGATCCAGTTGACATCGCAGCGAGTGTTTACACATCCCCTACTTATCGACACGACTCAAGACGATTGCCGCTGACTGCCCGGCTTACGTGAGAGCCTCTGTTTATATAAGCGTGTGGATCGTGCTGTATGTTGTGTATGTGACTGTGTGATATGTCAACCAACAACTCAGAAAAAACAAAAGTGAAAGTTTGTACAGTGCATAGTTTATCTATCAGCAGGAGTATGACACGAGTCTGCTCACTGTGTTGCGGCACTGTTCATCTACACTGGGTGAAATTGCACCTTTCTTCTCTTCATCTCATAAGCACCAAGCACCCACCACCTCTTCACACCTGTCTCGCTCGCATAAACCACCAGCTCCACCCGCGCTCCCCGTGAAACGCACGCGCTTATCACCACCTGCACTGCGTCTAAAAAAAATTTTAAAAATCAGAAGGCCATTGTCGATAGCATCAACTCGTGCCTCGATACTCTTGACCAGAACATCAACGATCTGAAACGAGCTCACCATGATTTTTCCGCTCCTGTTATTCAGAATACTGCCAGTATTGCCGACCTCAATCAGCGCTTTGACTCTGAGATTGGACAACTCAAAGAGTGGCAGGGGCTGACTGATAACTCTGTGCGTACTCTTCAGAATGAGCTCATAGATCAGCGCGCATCAGTTCACCCCTTGCAAATAATGCACAAGCAACTGCCCATGTTGATACTTGTGAGATGCGTTTTTCTGGCTTACCGACATAAACTGATGCTGCTGGTTTTGTCACTGCTGAGAAAGTGTTAACTTTTCTTGGACTCGACCGACTCAAGCCGCATGTCATATCAGTGCGCGAATGGCTGCCTCGCCGTCCAGTGGCTCCTCAGCAGCTTGATCAGGCCTAAGTCTCACCTGCTGCTGCTCAGCCCCCGCCGGTTACACGCGCAATTGTGATTCGCTTCTCGTCTTCATCAACTCGCGACACTTTTCTCGCGAGTGCACCTCGTTTCAGAGAACTCTCCAGTCGAGACATTTTTGGTACTGATGATGACATCTCTGGTTGCATCATTGCATCACCTATATTGCCCCAACCAACTTATAGACTGTGGCGCGCCTGTCTTGCCAAAGCGCATGAATTGAACTACGCGCGTCCTTTTCTTCGAAGCTTGCATAATTTTATGTGCAAATCGCGTGAACAGCAGCCCTTTCTTGTTACCTCCAGCAATGATCTAGTTTCCTTACAGCCCAACCTTGCCCCTAGACCTTATCCCAGAAATTCCTCTTCATTATGAAGAGACGCAGGCGCACTTATTACTCCAAGAAGTGATAAACGGGACGTCAATTGACTACTCTACAACGTGCAAGTGTCTTGGTGTTACACTCACCCCCTCGCTGAACTGGGGAGCACACGTCAACACTATTCTGTCCAAAGCGCACTTTGCGCTGCATTCTTTGAGATATCTTCGGCACTCTCACGATCTCTCAGAACAAAGCTTGTCGTTGCTATGGTTATGCCCCATCTAGACTACGCATGCTCTATTTACCACGTACTTACCATTAAGCAGAATCTTAAGCTACAGCGACTTCAAAATGCCTGTGTTCGCTTCATTTTTGGCACCATCCCTTTTCGTGCTCACGTCACTCCATTTAGGCTGTCACTTGCCTGGCTCAGTGTAAAACGGCGACGCGAATATCTAAATATTCTGCTGGCCATAGGCGTACTTCGATCTGGAAGTCCAGTTCACCTCATACGTCAATTTACTCTTATGGTGGAGTACCAAACATTCGACGGTCACACCGCAGGCGTCCTGCACTTCTTTACTACCGGAAGCCTCGGTTAAAAGTGCTCGAAAATTCCTTTTCCATGTCAACCACTAAATCCATCAATGCATTGCTATATCACGTCAACTTGCACAATCCATCCTTCAATCATCGCTCTAACCTTTACCATCATCTCCTTTCTTACGAGAAGCGTGACTGGATTTCACGCTGTCGCAAGGAACACCTCACACCAATACCTGCCACTATTGCTGATCTCCTTACTCTTGATTAGCACATGCAAACGGATTATTGTGTGCTCACAAATTTTTGTAAATTACTCACTGTTACTCCAAATTAGATTTTTGTAAATATTGTACATTGTTACTCTAGCTCTAACTCTTTCTTGTAGTGGTTTGCGTAGTTTAATTACTACTACTCTATGCCATCTTGTAAATATTAATGTGTATACTCAACTGTAACATCTTCTGGGCCACATGGGGTTAATCTCCACGGTCCGATCAAATAAAATCAATCAATCAATCAATCATGAGCAAACTAACTCTATTTAGGATGTGCGTGATGCGTGCATAGTGTTGCAAATATGATGCGCACGAGTAGCGCGGTATATATGAAAATATGAAATCGTGCATTGTACAGCCCGTTTGTCTTCAACAGCTCTAATTAATGGAACTTGTGTTGGACTATCACAGATTGCAATCCGTAAGAATTAGCAACTATTTCATTGCCCCAGCTCCAAAGTCGCCTAAACTTCAGTGGCACAAACATGTCTTATTCAATAGCAGTGGCAACAACATAACCGCTGTTTTCTTTTTTTTAAATATATGACATGAAGTTCCATGGAAAATAATGGAAAATAGTGTGGTCGTTGGCTCAGTGGTTAGCGTGCTAGCTACAGAAACAAGGGCCGCTTGAGGAGTCTTGGGTTCAAATCCTAATGAGAACAAGCGGATTTTTCCAATTTTCATTTGGCGGGATGAGAACCTATGTGCTCCGCCTGTCTCGGGGCGGGTTTTTTTCCTGGAGGATGGAGGAGGAGGGTGTAGTGCATATGCACTACGTATACCCCCAGGTTTCCCTTGCCCCACAGGTCCTCGGGCCTGGGCAAATGTGAGACAGTAGGGAGGGGGTATAGTAGTAATCTCTTCCTGCGCACAGGCTCTAAGCCTCCTGTGGGCCCTTCTAAGTAGAAGGTGTGGTACGAGAGAGAAAAAAAAAATAATAATCGCAGCTTTCCGATGGTCAAATTTCACAAAATTATACATTTTCACGGAGCTAAATCTAAAAACATATGCGCCTACAATATTTTGAGCTACAAGAGACATTAAATTAAAATTCGGAATGCAAAAGATTTAGCGCTAAGTGGGTATGTTGTTGCCGTCGCGCCAACAAGGCACCTTCTTGACACCGAGCGCAAATAAACATGTTTTTGCCACTCGAGTTTATTAAAGCAGTTTTGGCGCAGGGGCGACGATTTTTAAATGTTATAGCAACAACTGTTTTTCTATAATTCCGGAAAAACCCTTTGAGAAATCAGTACAAAAATCGATGCAATTTAGATATTTTGGTAGATATGGGTTTTATCTAATCAAGAATGTTGCTTATTAATTATATTAATTAATTATGACTTTATTATATTTACCTCGTTTGGAGGGTACGTCCCATCTTCGAATAATAAATCAATCACATTTATACCTTCTGATTTAAGTTCCCCAGTTTCATAAGTTGGTTCACAAACTCGAACGACCTCCTTGACCTTATGATTTTTCAACTCCTACAAAAAATTAATGATTAGAAAATGTGTTTTTAGTATTTCAAAGTGAACGAAAATTCAATTGTAAAATTTAGTTTGTGTGTATGAAGTTTTTGTGTAAATTTTGCATTAAAGCTTAATGTGCAACTACAATTTTACTTATGTAATGGGTATGCACAAATTCTACTGCCAAGAACTTTGTATATACATGAAACAAGAAGAGCTTGAGATCTATTGTCATTCAAAATGAGATGAGACCATTATTCGACGAAATCTTTTAGTAGATATAATTTTCACGATCAATTCATGAGCATGTAACATAAAGCAAAAACGATAATTAAGATCAATAACTAACAAAACTGTTTTAAACTTTTATTAGTTTATTTAACGGTTATCCAAGCAATTTTCAGAGTTGCTTCGCCAAAACTCTCATCAGCAATACATTATAATTCTTCTCGCACTCTTTCAAATTAAATACTTTGCCTAAAATACGAGAACAACAGTAACATATCGCGTCAACTACCTCATAAGGCCCTATGTTAGCGTGAACTACTTTTCTGATTTTTGAAAGATTCGTTTGTACCTAAAATTTGCATCATTTGCAGGAGCAAATTCAATTAAATTGCTAAAATACATTGAAACACATCTATTTGGAATCCGAAATACGTCTTTTGAGTGCATAGTTTTACCAATCTCTTAATGAATACTTTTAGCACTATAAGTATGAAAACTATGTGAAAATCATAAAAATCAAAAAGAAACCCTTTCTTTTAAAGACATCATTCCAGCTATATCCCAAACAGAGCCAAACGACCTCTTCGATGTACTTTTTTGAAGTAGCTTAGTTATTTGTAAAATAATGACTTTTTTTATCTTATAAAGTGTTTGTGCATCAATATATATATTAGGGCGGATCGAAAAACCACTTTTATAGCACTGCGAGGCATAAGTTCACATCTACGGCACCCTTTTCGGTGGCATAAGTCGCACATTCTGGCACCACGGCGTTCGCATCACACTCGCATACGCTCGTGCGCTAACCTCACTTTGCGGCACCAGAAAGTGCGACTTATGCATCGGAAAAGGGGGCATAAATGTGAACTTGGCACAGTGCTATAAAACGTTGTTCGATACTCGGTCCATAGGAGACACATTTCGGCCCAGCTATTAGGACCCTTACTGCGCTCGGGCCCTAAACTACACTGTGCCAAAAAGTGTTACTTATGGGACTTGTATCGAAAATTACTATTTTCTTCGATCGATTTGTAATAGCAAAAAAACATTCGTATCACATTGAAAAAGTGAAAAGCCGCGAGGTAGGCACATACAAATGGTATCTTCAGTTAACGCATGAAGCTCGCAGTTTGCATTTTGTAAAAACAATATCCTCTTGCTTCAGAAATAAATCACAACAAAATTTCTCGGCGTCGGATTGACCGATTGGGCTGAAAGTTTCAGGGCTTGTTTCGCATGTTAACAGGAGTGTCTCTGTAAAATTTTAGCTCTCTAGATGCCTTAGAAACAAAGATATAGTCATAGGAAAGTTGAAAAACGACGTTACATTGATTTTTTTTTGTTTTTTTTTTATCTTCGTACAGCTGTACGTTGTGTAATTTTGCTGCTATTGAGACGAACGAGTAACCAATTTTTTCGTATTTTAAAGACGTTTTTAACCATATAACTTTGTATAGGGTTTTTTAAATTTTTACTAAAGCTACAATATAAAACGTCTAAACTTTTGTGTCGCGATCGAAACTACATTAGTTACTATTTTTTCGGTTTGTTAAGAGTTACACATGCTAAACAAACTTGAACCCCAATTATAGTTATATGGTCTTAAAGAATAGAAAATTACCTATAATTTGGTATATTTAAAAACGTTCAAAGTCCTCTAGAACTGCAGATACAGCTGTTTGAAGTTTTACTGAAAATTAAAGTACTAAATCTGTAAATTATCATAGACCAGATATGGTAAGATCATCATAGATTTAGTACTTTAATTTTCAGTAAAACTTCAAACAGCTGTATCTGCAGTTCTAGAGGACTTGTCTAAAATGTGTAACTCTTAACAAACCGAAAAAATAATAACAAATGTAGTTTCAATCGCGACAAAAAGTTTAGACGTTTTTATTGTAACTTTAGTAAAAATTTAAAAAACCCTCTACAAAGTTATATGGTTGAAAACTTCTTTCAAAGACGAAAAAATTGGTTACTCGTTCATCTCAATAGCAGCAAAGTTACACAACGAACAGCTGTACGAAGATAAAAAAAAACAAAAAAAAATCAATGTAACGTCGTTTTTCAACTTTCCTGTGACTATATCTTTGTTTCTAAGGCATCTAGAGAGCTAAAATTTTACAGAGACACTCCTGTTAACATGCGAAACAAGCCCTGAAACTTTCAGCCCAATCGGTCAATCCGACGCCGAGAAATTTTGTTGTGAAGCAGGATGATATTGTTTTTACGAAATTCAAACTTCGAGCTTCATGCGTTAACTGAAGATATCATTTGTATGCGCCTACCTCGCGGCTTTTCACTTTTTCAATGTGATACTAATGTTCTATTACTATTACAAATCGATCGAAGAAAAAAGTGGTTTTTCGATCCGCCCTAATATATATACTTCATTTAAACATAATATAATGCTCACATTAATTATAGCATATACTTACTTGAATAAACGAATGGATCGTTTGATCATTGGGACGATCAGTGATGAGAAATTTCATGTTTTTGAATTCAATTTCAGCCGGTGCTGGTCTTATATCCTTTGCTCTTGAATTATTCATTTTCTCAAAAGTAAAAGTGAATCTAAAAAATGTACAATGGATTAAAAATCACTAAAAAAGTACTGTTCATGTATCATTTAATTTTTTTAAATGATATTTAATAGTAGATTACATGTGCCACACTTGTGAATTCACAGTGTCATTATAGTACATCATTGTGTGTAATTATCAGTCGAGGCGAAGCCGACTTTTCTTTTTACTTCAGCAAAAATTAACTATTTCGTTTTGGAAATAGGGACGAAACAGTAAGTTTCGTCTGAACTTAGCATGGAATGCATATTTTACTCAAAAATAATTCAATTGAAGAGTCACAGGAATAAATCCTGTACTAAATTAAGCATACAGATATTTCAACTATGAACAATCTTTGCCAGTACGGTTTTGAAAATTGATTCTCAAAAACACTTGCTCAAGAGAATTACTTGAAGCCAGGGGGAAAGTGTTCGTCGAAGTTTTTTTCCTCATACAAAATAAGAGATTTTTAACCACTTTCAAAAAAATTTCATGCGTGCTTGCTTTTATACTAAAAAACATTATCTAACGTTATTTTACTTTTCTCATTCTTTTCGAATTAATTTTTAATACGATCGGTGTTTATGATGGCAAATCAAGTATTCATCACAATCCATTGTCTGTAAAGCGAATAACAGAGTACAGCAGTAAATCGTAAAGATGATACGAAGAAACGGTGGCAGCCCAATCAAGAGATGAAGCTTAAATGCAAAAGCACTCGCAGCTTATAAAAAGAAATATGTATTGGCAAAAAGCCGTACCAATTAGCTCATAAAACTTTACAACGACAAGCGCCAAAGGAAAGCGTGCCAATTTTTTTACAGCAGAAATATCTATTTTGCCAACACCAAGCAGGAGAAAGTCAATAAGAACCAAGCTTCACGAAAAAACAACCTCTCAGCATAAGATCTGACCCGCATCTTCATATAAGATGTGGGGAAAGTCGGAGAAGTTTCACTCTTTCCCTCGCTCATAGCTTTGCTCGTTGTAAGTGTTTAATAATATATTTCTTAATTAATTTTTAATTTTTTTTACATCTATATATTTTTTTATCGTTTTGGTATATCATAAAAGTCAGTCAGGAAACAATCAAAATATTCTATTTAAGTTTTTCTCGTGACTTTCTTGCCTTTTATGTCTTGTAAATAACTATTTTCTAGTTTTATGCCAAAATGTATTATTTAGACGATTTTTTTTGTTTAAACCTTATTTTTACCTTATTTTATTTCGTAAGAGGGGTTGTAAATAAAAATAAGCACCAGTGAATACGAAAAGGACAAAATCAAATGAAGCAATGAGAGAACACATTTCAGCGATCGTTTACGAATATGACGAATACGTTGATAATAACAACATACGTATTTATTCAAAATCCGTTAGTCATCACTTTGCTTTAAAGAAATGAAATTTTCTTACTTTTTTATAAATTTGCTTGTATAAAATTAATTTTTATAAATAATTATTTTATAGGGTAAGAGGGGTATTACTGCACAGTACCTATTACTGCGCATTGCAGAAAAGGATTGTTAAGGGGGGAAAAGTACCTAAAATCTCAACAAAAAAAATTTTTTTTTATTGACTTTTTTGATAGGATTATTTCTCAGCTTTTCAGTGCCATGATCGGAATTTAAAAATTTTAACTGTACCGTGAGGCGTGGTGATGTACGGCCTATTTAGTACTGATACTTTTACGATTATTTAGAAAAAATGAATGAAACAACTCAAAGATATATCGTTGCCATTCTCTCATGAATCTCGAGACTTTCATAAGTTGGTAGCGCCATCTATTGATACTCGTTTTATTCTTTCGTTAGAGTACATCTAGCAGAAATTTGTTTGTTTACATGGCTTGTAACGGTAAAAGTTACCGGAAAACAGAGTAAATGTTAATTGCGTTGGTCGCGCTAGCGACCGGGTCCGAGTTACCTAGAAAGTGAGAATAAGAGGAGGAAGGCAAACAAAGCAAAACAGGGCGAGTTAAATAAAATAAATGAAAAGAATTATTATTCACAATAAGGGGTAACTTACAGCCGTGCTCAGGACGGCGACTAGGTGCAGTACCACGGCACGCGCGA
>CACVKI010146194.1:0-13509 GCA_902732785.1 Trichogramma evanescens | reverse complement strand
TATGTTTAAATTTAGAAGAAAATTTATGTTTAAGAATATATAAGAATATTAATGTAACGTCGTTTTTCAACCTTCTTATGACTATATCTTTGTTTCTAAGGCCCCTAGAGGACTAAAATTTTACAGAGAAACTCCTGTTAACATGTTAAACAAGCCCTGAGAGGTTCAGCCCAATCGGTCAATCCGTCGTCGAGAAATTTTGCTGCGATTTATTTCTAAAGCAAGATGATATTGTTTTTACGAAATCCAAACTTCGAGCTGCATGCGTTAACTGAAGATATCATTTGTATGCGCCTACCTCGCGGCTTTTCACTTTTTCAACGTGATACTAACATTCTATGGCTATTACAAATCGATCGAAGAAAAAAGTGGTTTGTCGATCCACCCTAGTGTCTATCGATATTCCGATAGTTGCCATTGTAAGTGTAACATAATCAAATTTACAGGAATTATCCTGTCGATCGGGTTAAACAATAAATGTAGAATAAAACGATAATGTTGGTGTAAAAAACCCAGCAAGAGCCAAGTTCGTAAGTTTATATATTCTCGTGTGGTGCGACGTTTCGACGAGAATTGTCTTGACCTGATCAGGCTAAGGACACAATTAAATATACAAGAGTTAATACAAAACTTTTTTACAAAATAAAGAATACAAATTTCATAGATACAGAGACTATACAGACCTAATCACGAGGACGGCGAGTTCAAAACTGAGAACATCGTACAAAACATACGAATAGTTAACTACAATATTCCATCAAATTTTTATATACACACTTTAGTTTGGCAGTGTCCTTTATTTTGTTGTTTGAGTGTTTATACTTGTTAATAAATAACATTTCAGCCATCAAACGCTTGTTACGATTGCTTTCAGAATGAACAATCCGCGCATTTCCAAAGTCAAACTCATGATTATGATGAGACATGTAAATTCACTGCAGAGTCAGGGTTTTTGTTGTTCTTATGCTTATCAATGCGTTTCTTCAAAGCTCCTTTTGTCTCACCTATATGAGCAATTCTTTAAATAAAACGCATTTTTGGAAGTAGAATCGTGGCAATTTTTTTTCAACCTACGCAGATACGGACCCCCGGGAAATGTTTGTGGGGGTTATAGGAACATGTAACAACGTAGGAACCATTTAAATCTCAATGGGGTTTTATTCAGCTACTTTTGTGATTTAACCTTTAGAGGGCCGGGATTGCAGAGGTCATATCATCAATAGAAAACTGGCATAAAAGGTATCTTAAATCATTGATCGATCATAGGCAAAGGGTCGATCAGGGGGTGCGCCAATATATTGGCTTTCCGGCCCTCTAGAGGTTAAAATACGCAAAATAATATTTTTTCGAGATTGACTATTTTCGTGAATGACTCAATTTTCAACTCACGATAAAAGTATCAAAATACATCTTAAAAAACTAACTGACCTATGAATCGAATAGAAATTTTTCTCAGCTTTTCGATGAGGTATCAGATTTTTTGATACGTTGCACATTCACCGAGAAAATTGCTATAAAACGTGCCGTGCTAAATATCTCAAAAATCTAAGTACGGGAAATGTGAACTTCATGGTTTATTTGTAATTTTTTCAACGTGAAAATGAAAATCATCGGAAAATCTGACTGCACCATGAAAAAGCTGAGAAAATTTTCTATCAAAATCATATATCTATTCATTTTTTCAGTCGAATAATAATGTTATAAGTGCAATTTTTAATTATAGCGATCCGCGCCGCACAGAAAACCGTGTGTCTGAGCGCTAACTTTGATCAAACGGAAGTTTAAATGATGCATGCCTATCCGTCCGTTGCTGTTACTACTGCCGCAGTAGCAGCCTCCTTACGCTATATTGCAGAACTACCAACTTTCCTACGCGATATTTTCATACTGATTGTAACCCGATTAATCCACACTTAGACGTTGAAAAAAAGACTTATATATTGTAACGAATGTATTCGTTATACTTTCTCCCGCCAATTATTTAAAATATAAAATTATAATTTCAAGCATGAGCTTTTCTTTCAGCACGACTTGTTCTGTCGTCCGACGGGCCGTGGCGTCGCTGGCGTATGTCGGAGAGGAGAGAGAGAAAATTCGACTCGCGCCTGGTAGAAGCGATTGTACGTGTGGAATCTGTTTGCGCCCTTCGGCCGAGTACAATCGGGAATCGACCGCGAGTCTTGTTACTTTTTATTTTAATTTTTCTTGGTGCTGAATCGTGACGCGTGATTACTGTGCTGAAATCCGAGCCCAGCCACGAAGGCTACAGCCAATGTAAGTACTTGCTCGTCTTTTTGCCCGTAATCTCTCTCTCTCTCTCTGACGTACGACTGGCATAGCAACGGCTCGATGCAGACCTAGTCGTGTGTGTTATTTTGAAACGGCAGTGGTCGATGTAATATCCTATTTTTCTAATTCTTATTTAGGCTCAAGCCTAGTCCATTTACTCTTATTAAATATTGTTAAGTTTTGTCGTCAATAAGTGTTTTTCTTGTTAACTGAACACGACTATTCTCGCCCGAATCATTTGCTGCACTTCCCCACGTACCAGTAAAACCCCGTTATAATATTATAAATACTATTTTCTTCGTGTAATGTGTACAGCTTCGTGAACATACGATGAAACTAGGGAGCTTGCATACAAGAATTATTATAATGTCTAAAACAGTCCACAACAAGTTTTCCGCGAAATGCGTTCGAGGCTACGAGGGCTGCTCGCGCGGCGACATGCTGGCGCCGGACCCAAAATATAAACAATAGAAGCATAAAAAGATATGTCTCACTATAGTCACAGTCTACGTCACAGTATCATTGGCAGCTTTACTAGCGCATCTGAAAAAAATCGTGCGAAAAACCTGTGTGTTTTTTGTGATTCTTTTGTAATAAATATTAATATTATTGTAACATGGATCAAGCCAATCTAATTGAACAGTCACGATTGGAGAGAAACGAGAAAAAGAAAAACTTTTAATTTTAAGAGAGGGAAAAACTCAATCCAATACGCAAGATCGTCAGAAAGAAACGAGGTTATTAATTTTGATTATTAAAATTCAAAGCAAGCTACTTACATTACTCATTTTAAATTAATTCAGCACTTCTTACTAATTGATTTTTACTGATGTTACGGTTTATTTTTTTCGGTTTTTCACAGTAAAACAATTTGTGATCTATTTCAAACTCTTCATGTCCCTCGGTCTTCAACTGATCTTCCAACTTTTGACACAACCGGAATTCAGAAAAAAACATGTGTCGATCTACCCCGCGCTTTTCGAGCCATTGAAATGAAACAAGAAAGAAAATTACATCTCTCTCATCAAAGTTACTGAAAATCAAAAAAGAAGTTACGCTCAAAACAAAGTTGCTCAACGATAACGATCTAAAAATAAAATCTCTGAGAAAATCAAATTTGGAATTAGAATCAAAATTAAAAAAATTTAAAGAGTTACTTAAACAAATGAGTATAAATTATAATAATTCAAACAATCGCGATAAATTCATCGTTTCAAAATTTATGACGGATGATTTTTATGATGATTAAAAGTTTTCTAAAATTTTTTTCTTCTCTCTCTTAATGCTTCATCTTCTTAGAAGGGCTTGCAGAAGGCTGAGAGCCCCTACGCAGGAAGAGATTACTACTATACCCCCCTCCCTACTATCTCGAATTTGCCCAGAGACTTGTGGGGCCCGAGGAATTGTGGGGCAAGGGAAACCTGAGGGTATACGTAGTGCATACGCACTACACCCTTTTCCGATTGGTCATAATGGACGTTAAGAATCTTTAAATAACTAACATTTTAGAGAAAAATGTTCGTTATCTTCTCTTGCCAAAGCTCTTAAATTGACAAATCGGCAAATAATCAAGCGTCGTATAATAGCTTTTTTTAATAACGATGAAAATGTTACACCCGGTGCAGGCATTCGAGATTATCTTACTGAAAATAAGCGAAGATATCGAAAACACAATTTAACGACCACAATTGGTGAGTTATACAAAAAAGTTCTGAAAGAATTAGGCATTAAAGTTTCTTAATCATGTTTTTATAAATTAAGACCATTTTATGTTGTTCAAACGAAATTTTCGGCCAGAGACACTTGTCAATGTAGAACACATATTAACTTAAATTTAATTTTTAGACAGTTGTATCGAAACAACATCGTAAAACAAGAAATGTAATGCATTGGCATTAGCCAAAGGTATGCGCGCATCGTTTAGAGCTGTGATAACGAGCCGATGCGCGACTCGCTCGTCAGAGTGTATTCGTCAGCGGACACGAGCACATGTAGCGCTTATCGTAGTATACGTGCCAGAGTTTCTATGTATACCGTTTCATTCACTTATACTATTAATAAATATATATACTTAACAACAGTGTCTGTGTACTTACTCACTATATAACAACTGGCGACGAGAAAAACGTACCCAAGTGTGTGTAATTAATGTCGAGTGATTGGGAAGAAGAACTGATTTTGGTGTCAGCGCTATCACGAGCGGAAACAATCGAACAATTAGAAAAAGAAGGTGTAAAAATTGAACCGAAAGACTCAACAGAAAGACTTAAGAAAAAACTTGTGAAAAAACTAGCAGAAAGAAAGAAAGAGTTAACAAAAGAAGGTGAAACTAGTGATAGTGAAAGTACGATAGAAAAAAAAGAACCGATAATAAAAGAAGCCGAGATCAGTGCTAGTGAAACCGCGACAGAAATGGCTATGGATTCAAAAATTCGCCTCGAATTCGAGCTAGGCAAGGATGACTGGGAGACATTCACCGAAAGACTCGAATTATTTTTCACAGTCAATAATGTATCAGACGAAAAAAAAAAATCAGCCATATTACTAACTAAAGTAAGCGCAGACACCTATAAATTGGCAAGAAATTTGTGCCATCCAGAAAAATTAACGGAAAAAAAATTCGAAGAGATTGTCAAACTAATAACCAATCACTTATGCCCAAAACCGTCGGAAATAATGGAAAGGTATCATTTTTACTCGGCAAAGCAAGCGGTTTCGGAGTCAATAGCAGACTTCACTACACGACTCAAACAATTGTCGCTTCATTGTAATTTCAAAGAGATTGAAACGGCTTTGCGTGATCAGCTAGTATGCGGTATACGTGATCACGCAACCAAAATGGAATTATTCAAGGAAGCTCAATTGACATACGATGGTGCTTATAAGATTGCAATTGCACGAGAAAGGGCCGAAAAGGACGCAGACTCGACAGAGAAAATGCGTGAGAAACCAGAAATTCAAAAAGATGTACACGCATTCAAATACCAAAAGAAGTTCGAGAAATTACGATCAGGAAGCAGAGAGCAAAGCAGTAACGCGAACGTTCCAAAGTCAGCAAAAGATAACACCGCACGCAATTCGATAATCTGCTACTGCTGCGCAGAAAAAGGCCATATAGCGAAAGATTGTGCACACCGTAAGAAAACGTGTACACAGTGTAATCGACGCGGACACATAGTCGCAGCATGCCGATCTCAAGGCCACCGACTCCAAAACATCACCAAGCAGGACGACAGCAGCTCAAGCGAAACAGAAAGCGTAGACAGCTCGCACATATACAATATATCGTCAGTGGGGCATACAACAAGTGTCAACAACATCGATGATGCAGACGCAGCGCGAAAACCAATGTATTTGAATGTAAGCGTAAACGCGATAGCGATCGACATGGAAATAGACTCGGGTTCGTATTGGAGTATCATCTCAGATGACACGAGAAAAAAATTATTCTCTAAAGTAAACATTTGTAAATTAGCGTTTACATTAAATGCTTACAATCTCTCAGTTGAGCCTATAGGTTTGCTTCGCGAATTAAAAGTTAATTACAAAAATAAGCCGTATAGATTAGATATTGTAGTATTACCGGGAAAAGGCGCGACATTAGTTGGCAGGTCTTGGCTGCACGCTTTTGGTTTATGGCCGCTATATTCGACTAACAATATTCAATCTAATATTGATTCATTAACAGCAAAATTGACAACATCATTTCCCAAATTATTCGGTCCAGAAACCGGGTGTTTCAACCAAGGCGCGATCAAACTATCATTAAAAGAAAGCACAATTCCAAAAGCCTGTAAACCAAGACATGTACCATTCGCGTTGCGCGAAAAAGTCGAACATGAACTAAAACGCCTGGAAAACTTAGGACATATTGAGCGAGTGAGAACGAGCGAATGGGCCACACCTATTGTGCCAATCATTAAGAATGATAAAAAAGTGCGCATATGCGGAAATTTTAAATTGACTGTAAACCCGTTCCTGATTATCAATAAACACCCCTTACCAACAATTAACGAAATATTCGGGAAATTGCAAGGAGGCGAAAAGATAAGTCAAATTGACTTAACGCACGCATATATGTAAATACCAATTCACCCAGATTCGCGAGATATGCTCACAATAATTACTCATGTCGGTTTATTTAGATACACGAAACTAACGGAAGGAGTCGCGTCGGGGCCGGGTGAATTCCAACGGATAATGGAAGATTGTTTGCGAGACATCGAAGGGCAAATTGCTGTTTACCTGGATAACATATACGTTACGGGAAAAAATGAAAGAGAGCACATAAATACTTTGTATTCGGTATTAAGACGATTGGAAGACTATGGTTTTCAAGTAAACGTCAATAAATGTGACTTTATGAAAGAAGAATTGGAAATTTTAGGTTTCGTTATCCGTAAAGGAGAATTATGTACATCAAAAAAAAAAGTCGACGCTATCATAAATGCACCGGTGCCAAAAAATAAAAAACAGCTCCTGTCATTTTTGGGTCTCGTAACGTACTATGAACGATTCTTGCCTGACCGAGCAGCCCGGCTCAAACCATTGTACGAATTGACTAAAAACAGCGAATATGTATGGAACGATAATTGTGATGTAGCGTATAAATGGCTGAAGAAAAAAATTGCATCAGCAAATGTATTGGTGAATTATGATCCAAAACGGGAACTCGTATTAGCGTGCGATGCATCGCAATACGGTCTGTCCGCTATACTTTCACACCGTTACCCGAACGGTGAAGAGAGGCCGATTGCGTTTGCGTCGAAAGTAATCCCTGATAAAGAACTCAACAGAGCTATTATCGATAAGGAGGCTGGAGCTATTGTTTTCGGTTTCAAAAAATTTTATGACTATGTATACGGCCGTAAAGTAATTTTGAAAACAGATCATAAACCATTAGTTTATATTTTCGGACCGAACCAAGAAATCCCGTTAACAATAGCAAGCCGACTGCAAAGATGGGCTTATTTTTTGTCACACTTTACTTACGACATAGAGTATATAAACACGAAAAACAATGGGAACTGTGACGCGTTATCAAGACTGCCAATCGATGATGAAACAAAAATTTTTGAAAAAGAGTTCAGAGCAATCAATTTTATTCAGGAGGAACTAAAGGTATTAACAGCTAAAGACATCGCGGAAAACTCAAAAAAAGATAAAGTTTTATATAAAATTCTTAGCTACGTACGAAATGATTGGCCTGTCAAAGAAACATTATCCACAGAAGAACTAATTTACTTTAATAAAAGAGAACAATTAATTATTGAAAAAGATTGCTTGCTCTGGAGTCATCGCGTAATAGTTCCCGACAAATTAAGAAAAAAAGTGCTTGCTGACTTACACGAATCGCATTTCGGCAGCGTAAAAATGAAAATGAGAGCGAGATCGTATGTATGGTGGCCCAAAATCGACTCAGAGCTGGAGGAATTGGTGGCAACGTGTAAAGTTTGTATGCGAGAACGTAAAACGCCACCCAAAACTCCATTAAATCCGTGGCCAACTCCAAGCAAGTGCTGGAGCAGAATCCACAGTGACTTCTTAGGACCGCTCGAAGGTCATATGTTTTTGATTGTAATTGACGCGTACAGCAAGTAACCGGAGGTAATCGACATGAAGTCTAATACCCAGGCTGGTAAAACAATTGAAAAATTTAAAGCACTATTCACTAGACACGGGTCACCAAATCATTTAGTGACGGACAACGGGCCACAGTATACAAGCGAAAGCTTTAAACTATTTACAAAAGAATACAATGTAATGCACACGTTCACAGCAACCTGGCATCCAGCCACGAACGGCGCGGCAGAGAATTTCGTAGGGACATTTAAAGATAAAGTTACCAAAATGCTAAAATCAGGCATAAAATTACCCGACGCAATAAATAAGTTCCTCCTCGACTATCGATGTACAGAGCACTGCTCTACGGGACGATCACCGGCTTGGATGATGTTTAAACGCGAATTGCTTAGACTTAGACAATTAGACTTTTTAAAACCCAACGTGTCGGATAATTTAGAAAACACGCAATTGAAACAAGTTCTAGCTCGGGGAGGGTCACGTAATGTGACATTTTCCGTAGGGGAAAGAGTATGGGTCGATGACAGGTCAACCAATACAGACAAAAGAACGCCTGGCACGATCACTGCTCAGTTATCCCCAGTAAACTTCAGGGTCCAGATTGCTCCCGGAAAATCCTGGAAAAGACACGTCGACCAAATATTAAAATACAAAGAAGACGACAACAGTGATACTGAAAAGCCAAACCCGGAGGAAACTCGACCCGAAGTAGCGAATACTAGGAGATCACCGCGACTAGCGGAAAAGCGTGCGAAAATGAGGCATGTCTCATAAAGGGAGAAGAAATTGTAATGTATTGGCATTAGCCAAAGGTATGCGCGCATCGTTCAGAGCTGTGATAACGAGCCGATGCGCGACTCGCTCGTCAGAGTGTATTCGTCAGCGGACACGAGCACATGTAGCGCTTATCGTAGTATACGTGCCAGAGTTTCTATGTATACCGTTTCATTCACTTATACTATTAATAAATATATATACTTAACAACAGTGTCTGTGTACTTACTCATTATATAACAAGAATAGTTTCACTTTTTTTGAAAAATCTGATTTGTGATGTAAAAAATAAAAATTGTATGGATCGAAATTGTTCTCAATGTTGCGACCGAAATTTATTTAGAAACTTTTTGCCCGATGTCAGACCTTTTTATCATTCGTGAGTACATGAAAGAGTAAGTCAATCGGGATCGAAAAATCAAACTTTTAATGTAAACGTTATTTAAAAAAAAAATTGTGGTTCACAAATGAAATTATTTGATACATTCAAAATTATGTTTCCCACTTTTACAAAACATTCTTTAATAACGTCTCACCAATTTAGAGCTTTGCAAAATATTAACAAAAATTTATGCTCCGATGAAATTTTGTTGGTTGTTGATTTTTCACAAAATTATTTGTGCAAATACGCCAATGAAATTCAAGGATTTCACTTTGGAAGATTAAGAAACTAAGTGTCATTGCAAACCGGTGGTTTTTATTTCAAAGATGGAAACCATGAGCTTTGCTTTGAATTCTTTGTCACTTTTTCTGACTACCTTAGCCATTCCGCAGCAGCCGTTTGGGCACCTCTAAAGCCTGTTTTGTTAAGAATACAACAGAATTTTCCTCATATAAAATCAATTTGTTTTTAAACTGACGGACCATCTGCTCAATACAAAAATAAGTCAAATTTTTTCTTGTTTAATTATTTTTGTAATTTTGATAATTGGAAAATTCTGCCTGGAATTACACGGCTGCTGGGCACGTCAAAAGTGATGCAGATGGTAAAGGTGGGTCGATAAAAGAAACTTGCAATCGGGCATTGTCGCATGGCACGGACTTTTTGAATGCCTCCCACATGGATCGAGTAGTTAAAAGTAAAAACACCAAAACTTTGAGTTATGTGATTTCAGAAAATGAAATTGAAGCAATCAATAATTTAATCCCAACAAATTTAAAACCTGTCCGTGATACTATATAAATGTCCATCCAACTGCCCCACGGCTTTCTACTCGCTCACCGAGTATTACCTGAAGCCATGTGCAGGATACACTAACCCTACTATTTTTGCCTCAACGCGACTCTACAACCTCGCTCGCTATTTCTCGAACTTGGGTTCCTTCGCTGCGATCGGTTGAAGCGCGCTGGGTGTTGCCGAGGAGACGAGGTACACAAGACAACTGAGTAGTCTGTGCTTCGCCAATCAGCTAACCATACTTGCAGCACGCAGCCAGGACAAAGTCCAGCGCGTGCGCTAGCCTACTATCTTGTCGCCACTCGGCTAATCCGTCAAACACACCGGGTAGAATGGTGCAGCTCTTACAAGCGCACCAGGTCGACCCTTATTCAACAATCACTCAACACACAATCTCACTCATGCGAGTGTACAACACACACAATATACTTTACCAAACCCTTACACTTGCTTTGCTGTTATCGCTGATATCGATCAGAGATGTTTCCTCTAGAGCTGCTGGGACTCGAATGCCCAATCTGCGCGCTCGACCTCAGCGCTCTCTCGTCGCTCGTGATCGCTCGCCGCTGCTCGCCGCTACTCGCGCCGCAGTTTCGCAAACCGACACTCCTGACTCACTTCGACATGATCGACGCTCAATCGCTGCGCAAAGGCAGGCGCGCCTCGCGGCGCAGCTCAGCTCACGCGCTCTCTCTCGCACTCACAGCATGTATTGCCAGCGCGCCCAAGTCACCGCTCGCTCATGCATATACACACACACTAGCGAAACTCGCGCGCTTCAAGCCGCAGCAAGTTCGCACACATACACACACACACCATCGACGCCCGTATCGCCGGCGCGACTCAAGTCGCGGCCAGCATACGCGTCTGCATATGCATACGCACTTTTCTATGTTTTTCCCGACGCGCTAAAAGCTGCAACCAGCATCAGCGAGGCCACTACACGACCATCACGTCACATACCCTTCCCCTAAACCATACTACCTCCACGTACGTCTGGTTTACCTGCACGACAATCTGCCAGAGCGCAAGTTGCAGCACCAGCTCCAGCTTTTCTCTCTTCTCTCAATCACACACAGACACACATGAAAGGGTTAAACACAATTGTTCGGTTGTGTAGCTTTGGGACAGGGTTGCTGTAAGGAGAGAAGGGATGGAGAGCGAAAGAGCGCCAAATTGTGGCTAGTCGTGAGTCGGTCATAGTTATACTTGAGTGAAAATAGTCAGTTAGCCGTTAGCTTTTCGAAGCATCGCATCTCGCCATCGCTATCTCTTTTCTCACTCCAGCACGGAGCTTTATTGAGCCTGCAAGTTTTATCAAGAGAATTGCCCCCTTTTGTTTTTTACTTATTGTTATAATAAAGAAGTTATTTTATTAAGAAAGTGCGTCTACGATTTGATTGACCTTGGTTCGCATACAGCAATTTCTACAGACGCTTGCAATCATCTCGTCGCAACTTTCATTTGGCCCGCAGCAGTAACATTGGTAGCAGAGCGCAAGTTAGCAGATCACGAAAAAAGAAAGAGAAAAAAAAAAGATAATTACGAAGCGAACATCAAATCAGCAGTAACAGTCGACTCGCCAGTGTTTATTTACAAGAAAAGGCTCGGCGCGAAGCAACTCGCCTTACAATATTGTGTGTCACCAACAGTCGCCTTTTCACACCAAAAGTAAATAAGCCACGGAAGCTCTACTGACGATACAGTTAAAATTGGCGGGATACCTAGCTAATTTTTATTCGAACTCGACTGATAAAGTGGGAGCAGAAAACCAAACGGAGTCGCATTTTGTGGCAAGATTGGAGCTTTTGGAATTTTATTGGGAGAAGTTTACTAAGAATCATGATCAGCTGGTATGCTATGAGAAGGAATTTGCAGCACATCAATATTTCGCCGAAGACGGTTATAGTTTTGTCGAGATGGAGTACATCAGCGCGAAGTCACGCATCAGAGACCTGCTCGCCCTCAGATGTCCGCCCCCTCCTGCTCCGAATTCGCAAGCCACGGAGGCGGCCCCGACGAGTCGATCTGAGCTCAGAATCGAACAGTTCTCTGCACTGCCTAACCTTGCGCTTCCAAAATTTTCTGGCAAGCAGGATTAGTGGGAGAGCTTTAAGCAGCGGTTCTCCTCACTTGTACGAGACAAGGAATCAATCCCAAAAGTGGCCAAACTGCAGCACCTTTTGAACGCACTTCAAGGCCCAGCTGCATTGCGCTTGCGAGGAATGGAAATCACAGAGGCCAACTTCGATGTCGCGTGGGACAAATTGATGCGTCGATACGATAATAAGCGTATCCGACTCACCAATACTCCAGAACATCTGATCCAGCTACCTATGGTAAAGACGCGAAGTGCGCAGGAGCTCAGCGATCTCATCGATCACTCAGAAGAAGCATTTCGCTCATTGAAGGAACTTCAGTGTCCGGTAGAACACTACGATGCATGGATAGTGCACTGCATAGTACGCAAGCTGGATGCGAACTCTCGTGAGTCGTGGGAGATTTCGCGTGAAGACGCTGCCGATCTGCCGACCTATAGCGATCTTATAAACTTTCTCGAGAGACGCATTCACTCCTTGGAGCAAGCAAGACCGTCCAATGGAAACCGTGATGCTCACGCGTCAAGATCTCGCAATGGAGGACCATTATCATGCAGGTGCAGGAGGACAGCACTGAAGCAAGAAACGCGCCTCTTTGCGACTTGTGCCAATCTGCGCATTGGCTCCATAAGTGCTTCAAGTTCTTGGCCATGTCTCAACCTCAGCGTTTGGAATTTTGCAGAAAGAAGAAGCTGTGCCTGAACTGTTTGCATAGTCGCATTTTGTTGATCGCTGCCCGTCGAATTCGCGATGCTGGACCTGCCGAAGAAAGCATTACACTAAGCTCCACGCCGACGATGCTGACAGGAAGGTGACGTGACGTCGAGATGCGAGCGGTGGCTGTGAGGACCAGGGCGACGGGGTTGAGGACCCTGAGGCGGACTCTATGATGGAGCCAACAGTCAATGCGCATACCACGATCGCGAGTGCGGACATCCTGCTTGCTACGGCGCGCGTGAAGATAATGGCAGCAGACGGGACTTCATTGACCGTGCGAGCTTTGATCGACCCCGCTGCACAGCGACCATTCATCTCGGAGCGATTGGCTGCTCAACTACAGCTATCCAGGAGGAAGACAGCGTGGGCTATCATCGGACTTGGCGCTGGAGTGACCGCAAGAGCGCGAATCGAAGTGTGCTGCACAGTCGGATCGCTGAAGCTCGCAGATTTTGCCATGGATATTTCAGCATTAATATTGCCGGAGATAACAAGATATCTACCGCAGCAAAAAATTCCATTTGATGCGTGACCGCATTTGAAGGATCTCGAGTTGGCCGACCCACAGTTTCACATACCCGCTAAAGTCGACTGCGTGTTGGCCGCCGACGTTTACCCGTTATTAATATTGGAAGGATTGGTGAAAGGAAGAATAGGATCTCCAGTCGCACAAAACACCGTATTTGGTTGGATCATTACCGACCCCATGCTTCCAGACAAGAAATTTCTCGATGTCGCAACCGTACGAGCTTTTCATACGATTGTCGAGCCGTCTGTCTCTTCGATGGTTTCAAAGCTGTGGGAACTCGAAGAAGTGCAAGAAAAGCAGCATCTCACGGAAGAGGAAAAGCGCTGCGAAGATTTATTCAT
>CACVKI010146193.1:44582-60194 GCA_902732785.1 Trichogramma evanescens | reverse complement strand
TTCTACATAATGCTCTGCACACGGTACACACATACACACACACACACACACACACACACACACACACACACACACACACACACACACACACACACTCACACACACACACACATACATACAGACATGTGTTGGGAATTCGATCTAGTTTACAAAAATGTAAACGAAATTGTCGTACGAGGTCTGGTTCAAAAACTCATATTCGAACCCATCACATAGCTTCCTCTATGGAGGAAGCAATAATTATAACAGTGATAATAAACTTTATCTTTAATTAAAAGTTACAACTTTCTACTATATTTCATATTTGTATTATTTCTTATACACAAACTTACGCTAAAAATCAAAATTTACTAACAAAAAATATTTAGTTAACAAATATCTTGCAACATTCGTCAAAATTTTTCTTTTTAAAATTTTATTATATTTATTTTTAAAATTTTTTGCTTGAGGCTTGTTATAATACTGATCTGCTTGTTTAAATGCAGTCAAATATTTGGTTGCATTATTTTTTTTCACTTGCTCCCTCATTTTAGTGGGTTTCTTCTCTTCGACAATACTAACATCAGTTTCCATAGGCAAAATATCTAATTGTTTTTTTTCTTTTGCAGGTGTTGAACTGCACACAGGAGATTCTAAGGAGTAATTATGTTCAGGACCTAAGAATAAGATTGAAATTAGTAAGTAAGTTATGATGAATACATTAAATTTGTTTAGATAATCAATTACCTTTGAATGACTCATTTTCTTGTTTTACATTTTTTGATGCAGTAGTAATGCACGAGGGAATGGGTTTTTCTTCACCTTGGCCACCCCAATTTTCATGATGATCTAGATGGTCAGTTTGAGTTATCTCACTATGGTCTTCTTGACTAACATCATTGGTACTCTTACTGGTACTTCTAATTAATAGTCCGTACTGAAGCACAAAATCAGTAATTGTGTGTTCATTAGTAGACGCATAAAATTCACTGTGTAATTTTCTGATAAATTCATTATGTGTGTTATAATTGTTTGGAGTATTCATATTATTACCACTTATCCATGGAAAAAACATGTAATAAGTTAAACAATTTTTTACTTTTTCAGAAAATTCATGACAATATTGATTGCTAATAGTTTCAAAATCGTGATAACTGGTTTGGCTGATGGAGTTTTTCTCAATCCAATCGTCAATAACATCACATGCTTCCTGTGAAAATGGTCTTGAAAATATATCCGGACTTGGCTGATCTGGTAAATCCAAGGTACGTACATTTTCATACAAATAAGAAATTTCTTTCTTGTCTGACAGAACAGCTTGAAAATTTTCAATTTCATTGTACACTTCATCATCAATATATTCAGAGGTAACAATTTTAAAGAATATCTTCAATGAATCATAAAACTGATCCAAAGAATTTGATGTAACAATCAAAATCATCGCTTGCATGTAAAACTTGCACACTTCATCTTCGTCAGTTCCAAAATTATTCTGAACATATTTAATAATTGGAATAAAATCCACTGCAACTATACATCCTTAATTGCTATTAAAGGCTCTTCCAAGAATTTGAACAACATAATTTTGAATTAAACAATTCACATTTAGTGTTTCGGGGGCAGAAATAATAACATCTCGATAAGGAGGCACTGTCAAAAATGATGGTATTTTTACCTTATTTTTAAGCCATTCTGAGAGTAAATAATCTATAAAATTTTTATTTATTTTCTCACTCATGGCTTGGAAAAATGGGATCCACTCATCATCATATTTACCTATTATAGATATTTGACATACATTTTGACTTTTGTACGTTCCATCAACAAATCTTTTTTCCACTGGGTTTGAAATAATCAAAGTCAGTGAATGCTTTAATGTAGAATAATAATTGTTATAGTAAATTATTTGTTCAGGCCAGTAGAAAATTGTATGAAAGGGAAAAGGGGCAATTTCTTTTATGAAGGCACCGAACTCGATGTTTAATTTACATTTGAGAAGTTGCTTCAAGTCACTATCATTATTTATATCTTCCACGTTCTTTTTTTTATTCGGACTCTCTTCTTTTGCAGTTGTTAGTGCAGTTTTTGGGCAATCTTTTTTCAAACGTTGTTGTAGTTGTTTGTCTTTGAATATTGTTAAATACAATTTTTTTTTTTCAATCTGATGCCCAAGTAACTCTTTTGCTTCATTCCAAACTACATTAATTTCTTTTTTTAATTTATTTTCACTATCAAACAGCTCTAAAACGCGTAAAGTATTATAAATTTGTTCTTTTTCTATTTTTGGTTTTTTTCCTGGCCTTTTTCTCAACATTTTACAAATAGTTTTATAAACTTTCTAATATACTCCGAATCAATAATAACGTACCTTAACAATGCGCGTTTATCTAAAAAAATGACGATCGCTGCACCGGGAAATGGCGCTACTGCAGCGCTGTATTCACCGAATCGGCCGGTTTTCCGAATTGTCTCGAGCTGCCGAATTCTACGCGAAAGAGTTCGACGCGTTATAACTCGCAACACTCAATTCGAGTTTTTCTGCAGTTTATTTATCATTGATATTTTTTTGTAGGTGTGAAGACAGTTGCTGTGTAAAAATGCCTCGCACTGCTGCCGTATCAACCGGTGAAATCTACAAACAATTAAAAGATCTGCCAATATTTTATGCGGATGGATCTCTAAAAACAGCAACACATGATGTGTGGAAAGACGCACGCCAAAGATTGTGTAATAAAGTACAACTTCAAACATTGTATTTGAAGGTTTTACACAATGAACATAGTTTATTAGATAAGCTCAAGAAAAAAAGTACTATTTACAAAAAATCAATGAATATGAAAAAAACATTTAGCGATGGTTCAAGTAGTGACAGTGAAGTAGAAATCAACGATGCAAGTGATGTGGTCGATAGAGAGTGTAGTGATAGTGAAGTAGAAATCAGCAGTATAATTGACAGTGACAGTGACAGTGATAGAATTGATGATAGTATCAATGGCAATGTCAATTTTAACAGCGATGAACAGTTTCCAGATATAACAGACGACAGTGGCAATATAATTTTCCCAAATGAACGTGTGAAGAGAGTAGAAAACATGAATCCAAATGGTTTTCCACCACTTAACTTTTCCATTGAATTAGATCCAAAACTCTGGCATAAAATAAAACCAGTCAAAAAAAAACTACCAAAGTATAGTTGGACCTCCAAACTTTCAAGAGCTATTTATGCTGCAAACAAAAATATATTGTGCCCTTACGCATTTAAAGTTGGTAAAGTCTACAAGCATGTCACATATAAGTATTTTGATTTTTATGGTAGATGTCCAGAAAAAAAATGTCAAACATACTTTTATGGGGTGTGTCCTAAAAAACCAAGTAGCGATGAAGAAAGAGCAAAAGTTTACATTTTCACTTGGGATGCTCAAAGTATCAGACACCATAGAAAACGTAATCTGATCAATGAAGAAAGGAAAGAGGTGAAAGAAAAGCTGAAGTTAATTCCGGCTGCTAAGGTTCGACATGAAATTGCAAACAATTTGATGGATTACTCTCAAATTGAGCCTCCAGATGTACCATCAGATGATGTGTTAAGACATGCTCGCATGGAAAGTCTAGATGAAGACATTGGTTTGGACGGACCTAGAGAAATAACAACATCATTAATGCATTTGTGTTCAACTAGAGAAATTATACAAGAACTCAGCATCTTTCCTTTTTGGGCCAACTATTGGTTAAAGGAACAAATAGAATTGTATAATCGTTTGAGTAAAGTACAACCCATGTCAGTAACTGTTGATGCTACAGGTGGGTTAGTAAGTAAATTAATTTATGGTGAACTTGAAAGTGGCTCGATATTTTTTTATCAACTGTTAACAAAAGTCAACAACCGATACGATCCACTAGCACAGAGGATCTCCTCAAAGCATGATACTAATAGCATTAGCTATTGGATGAAAAGCTTTTTTGATTGTGTGGAGAACTTACCTGTAGAATTTATATCTGATGGCTCACTAGCTTTATTAAATGGAGCCAGACCGTTTCCATGTTTTTTGAGGGGTGATAGAGCCCACATTATTAAGGCCACCACTAGATGGGAACATTTAAAATCAGTTAAGTTGCAAGTAAAAAATTTCTACGTCAGTGTAATTGCTGCTTGCATTACCATAGATAAATTTGACAACTTATTGAAAATCATAAAAAGTATTTTCATTATATCTCAATGCAAGCACTTGAATAAAAATTCATGTGCTCGCATTGAATTAGATTTTATTATAAAATTATTTCAACACCTAAATGAAGAAGAAATCAACGAAATCTGCAATTCTGAAGAAATCACTGAAGACATACAGGACCCTAAAAAAGAAAATGAACGACTCGAACAGCAATCACTAGAAAACGATGTCACTAGCACCAGTGTGCATCAATACTTGAAAGACATTTATGAAGACATTGAAAAGAAATTAGAAAAAGTTAACGAAGAAACAGTCATTGCTCCAAATCCCTATCGTAAACTGGAATTGAAAAATAATTTACTGTTGACATTAGCTCAATTCCCTGTGTGGACTAATGTAATGATGAAGTCCTTCAAAAGTACCAAATATGAAGCTTCTTCAGCATATATTGAAACATACTTCAAAGACCTTAAGCACACCCATGGTTTGAAGTATTCAATTAGTGCCAACCGTTTTATTTTAAAACATACCGGAAAAGTTCTGGAATCTCAGATAAAATTTGCAAAATCTGAAGTTAAATTAATGGAAAAAGAACAACAATCTACAAGAATAGACAATCAAGAAGATCAAAAATCAAGAAGTATAGACAATCAACAAGATCCAAGACCAAGAATAATAGACAATCAAGAAGAAAGAAGTTTAATATTAAATGGAATGTTATTTAATACACCAAACTTTTGCATTATTCATGAAGGATTAAATATTGTCAAATTCAAAAACACATGTGGTTATGACAGCCTTTTTGAAATACTAACGTCTGCCTACAAATGTAGCAGCGTTTTTGAAAATTTCATTAGGCTGTCAGCAACAAAACCATTTGCATTATCTCTGCATAAATATGCGAGTAATGGATTTTCATTGCCAATGTGTTATCAAGATAGAGCCGAAATGTTATTAGCATGTTTTGACAATCAAATTGGTCCTGTGATTAATTGTAAGAGCAATGTAACTACATTCATCGAAAAGTTTAAATTATTGAAACCTTCGCTCAGAAGAAATATTGTTTGTGAATGCAACAATATCGTTATCAGCAAGGAGCAATACAATACTAATCTGAGTGTACAGCAAATTCGAAAAGATGGATTAACAAATATTAACAAGAGCCTTAAAACTGATTATGATCAGATAAAAATTGTGTCATGCAGTTACTGTGAGAATCAAAGTGCCAAATTATCGTATAGCATAGAAGCATTACTAATAATAGATGTTGAAATTGCCCATGAAGAAAGAAATTTGCAAATACTGCAAAACTACTTGGAACCAGAAGAAATTTATTTTAAAAGCAACATTCAAGATTTACCAGATTCAATTGAGTTGACAGGAAAAAAATTCAAGTTGCAAGGTTTAGTTACTTTTGAAGGTGATTCACCCGAAGTGAAAGAAGAAGTACTTTTACATTATAAAGCATACATTTTAGAAAACAATAAATGGTTTTTGTACGATGACTTATTGGTGTTAAAAAAACATGTAACACTACTAACATAATATTTTTTAATCATTTTTGTAAGGAATAGCTTAGTACTTTGATTTCGAAACTATTTTTTTTTTAAGTTTCCTAGTTAATAGTATGTTTTATAGTGCTTTATAGTAGATAATAAGTATTTCTTATCTATTATAATTTTACGTTAATTATGTATTGGAAAAAATCTTGCACCCAAACTTTTATTAACTCAAAACTTTTCAAGTTTATATTTTTTTGCATAGTATTTTCGTATGTAATGATCAAATACATAAAATATATTATTCATATTCTATCATTTAAATTATACGAGCCTGCGTTATTTTTTACTGGCGTTTAATTGGAATCATCAGATACCATTGCGTAAAAACGAAATGTTTTCGTTTGTATCAAAATCAAGAAACATTTCTTTAGATATATAGAATAAATATTGACACTCTGATAAAAAAAAACATTTGTGGTAAAAATTGGTATTATGGTTTTATTAAGCCTGTTTCATTTTTAATTTACTGATTTTTCATATCATTTCAAAACTTCATTTAACATTAAATACAAAGTATAGAAAAAAATTTTAAGAGCTTATTTTCTACAATTACCAATACTGTTGTTATGATATTTGGAAAGTAATAAAATATTAGAGTTATTTTTATTTTTCATTAACTATAAACGTGTAAGTATAAAATAGTTTACTGAGATAACAATCATAAAAAATTAGTTGATATATTAACTATATAAAAATTATCTGACAAATTGACATGTAATTCGAATAATCATACTTGAGTAATCAAAAATTACTTTATCAACAAAGAATCACCATTAACTTTACATAATTTTAACAATTAACTCTCAAAACGATAAAGAATTTTTGTTGTATTTACTGGCAAATAATTCTTTTTCAACTTTATTCGCTGTAGTAAAAATTTAGCCAATGGTGCATTTGTTCTTTTAGTCACTGATTCCCATGACTGTATTTCATGCATGTCCGTTAGACTGAGAGTAACGTTAGTTCTTTTCTGTTTTATGAAAAGGCAATTTTCTTCAATCTTTTCCCTTAGCTGTTTAATTTTTTCGTTATAAATGGAAACTTCACATTTTAATTGAAAAACCTTGAGCTTGCAAAGAACACGAAGGACCATATCCTGAAAGTAACAGCAATGACTTCGTGATGCCGTAAATTCCAGAATTAATTCGTAAACAAAATTAATCACAGAGTCACTGTAGGCATTTTGATCTACATCCGAGGGAGCTTGCAAAATATTTAAAATCAACCATGGTGATAGAGGAGACCATAGAGGATTTGTGTTACTCTTCTGTTGAAATTGAATTTTTCTAGTACCTGTACATTTTACCATAACAATTAGTTAATAAAAGAAAACAATGAATTGAAAGTTACAAAATCTAAAAATTTATTAATTTATACCTCTGTAAGTAGCGGTAAAACTGGAAGATATACCCCAGAATTTTCACACATTTTCATCAGCATTTGAATGCAGTAAAATCTTACAGGATAACATTTTTGACCAGGTTTGAGCTTTATCACTGCTATTATCATCTGTAATTATTAGCAAAAATTTATAGATATATATGTATTGAATTAAATCCAAAGTAAATATTATTTAAATCTGAAACTCACTTGTGCGACAGGATGTAGTAGTTCACGTAAAGTTGATGGTTCTTCTGACATTGAAACTACTTCAGACAAAATTTGCAGCATACTAATGAATTCCCAGTTATAAATATCTTGGCAGTATTTCTGCGAATTTAAATTTTACAATTTGTTGCTGCATCAAGGAGTTAATTTTAATAACAAACTTTTAAAATTCTATTTATCGTGGACTGATCTGCATCAGCTTGTTCAATCATATATCCCATTTGTCGAAGATATGTAAAAGCTATTTTGTAAGAAGTATCATTTTGAAGCAGATACAATTTCACTAAAAAAAGGACTTCTTAACGTGTACATACTGAAAAAAAATTAATATTGTTATAATTAAATTTTGTTCCAGTCCTTATATTGCATTATTGCATAATATTATAAATTACGTGTTTAAAACTTACATGTTTCAAATTCATGTGGCTCAAGTTTCATCCCATTTCACGACTTGTAAAGTTATCACATTTTCCATTGAATTATATGTAACAGACCCGCGTATAATATTTCTTCCTGCCTAGACGTGAAAAATTGAAAAGATTGTATTATTATAAATAAATAATGATATGATTTTTGTAAAGTGGTTAATTATTAACCTCTCCAATTGCCACGTAAAACATATCAATCAAAAGAAAGTAAAGAACGAATAGTTTCCTTAAATTAGAGATAAAAACAAAAACTTACCTGTTTACTAATACTCATGTTGAGTGTTATATATAGCAAATGTATGCAATTGTATTGTTTCATTTTACAAAACAAAATTGCAAACTCAGGAAGAATGTATCAACAAACTCGCGTAGTTGTACACTAGTGTAGTCTGCTATCTATGTCGCACTTGTCAGAGCATTTTGTGACGACAAATATTACTGCGTATTAGGACTGTCACTGAGACTATCCGGATGAAATAACAGCAATTTGTTATTAATTGAATTAATTCTTTAAAAAACGATATAATCTCATTTTTTCACACTCCCTAGTAACGAGCTCTTAACGAGGAATCGATTGGACATAACTAGAACCATAAATATATTAAGGGAGCATAAATATTTGCATATTTTCGTGATTCTTCAGCAACCCACAAATTTTTAATTTTCAGACGATAGAAAGCTCGTGCAATTATTTGGAAGGTGCCTTTCGAACGAGGTAACGAATCTATATTTTCAGGTAAAAGCACGCTGAGAAGTTTAATTAACGGTTGCTAACTATATACAGCTCTTCTTGATACGGAGTCTCGTGTAACGGCCGCACGGCTCGGAAGAGATTAGCCACAGACGCCGAGACGGCAACACTTACTCCTCCTAAGTTTTGTTTAAACACTCTCCAAATAAATCAGCATCAAACGTATAACCTGTTGTTCCACCTTCATTTTTACCTTCTTACTTCGAGCGAGTGTGAAGCGCTCGATCTGACTGGAGTCAGAAACATCAATTTAGCTGTCTGGACCAAGCTACAATGCAAAGGAGCCGCCGCCACCTCTGCAAACGCCTCCAACGACGTTTAATGCGTTGCCGCCGCCGCCGCCGCGGAATCGGCTGCCACGGCCGTATGGATTACTGCTGGACGGCCGACTGGACGATCATCCCCACATATAATTGGACACATTTTTTCGTGTGTGATATGTGTGAGAGGATAAATGACGTTTTGAGAGGAAGCGAGGGTTGGGCAAGTAGAGATAGAAAGAGAGAGAGAGAGTTTATTATTAATTTCTGCTTTTCTTTCTTAATGGGCTAAAAATCATGCAATTCCACGTGCACCCCCGACCAATTATTATAAAAAAAAAAGAAAATCAAAAATTCTGTACAATTATTGGCAAGAGTCAACAATTTTCGATAAATGATACTCATTTTGTTAAACGTACAGTTATTAATCAAGATACATTAAAAGCTGATGCGAGAAATTATTATTGACATTTATTGTTTATGATGAGTCGGGGGGATATAATATGGACACAAAGCAGTTATGTATGTTACAAAACCCGGCAAGAGACGATAATAAGAATAATTAACGAATATAATAATTAATAAATCTACGTAATAAATTAAATAATCGGATTTTATATTATACACGAGAGGATAAATAATAATTATGATCGCGATGATCGTCGTCATGTTCAACTTGGCCTTACGAGACGTGGGCTGATCGGCCCGATTGATGCGATAGGGTCCGTTGGGTTCGGGCACACCGGCGCCGATCTCCACGCGGGCGTTATCCACTCCGCTTCCGGATATTTCATTGTCCTGCGATAGTAAAAGATTAATTAAAGGATGAATTTTTGTGTCACACCTTGTTATACATGATGGATGGATCACGGCTTACATTATATATTATGAAGGTCAAGAGGATGTGGAGGAGTCGCGGAGTAGCTCGTGCACGCGTGGGGCTTTACTTTATATGGAAAAATGTAGCATAATGCGCCGCTGCTCTATCCTTAATTGCAACGGGATTACGCTCGCTGCTGCATACATAGCGATTCTCCCAGGGAGATAAAAGGTTAATTTGTTTTGACTTTTCGCGCGTGCGAGCTCGCTCAAGCGCGTGTACTATATAATAATTTCCCGAAACAATGGGCCACTCTTGATAAGTTTCTACTCTCTTGGGTTTGAAATATAGATCGAAGGAGAGAAAAAATAACTACTAAAACACTTGTTTGAACATTTTTTATAAATATAGGGCGACTGTACCGATACCTGAAAATGTGAAATTAGAATAAATTTTTTTCTGGCCAGATTTTCGAATTTTGATTTTGAAAACGTAGCTCGAAAATTTTGATCCTATTTTGAAAGTCGGTACAGCTATTTACAGCAATATTACAAAAGGCTCTTATTATTTTTAAAAACTTCTTGCGATCTGAAACGGCTCTGAAGGTACTATTCAAATTTTTGTGGTCAAATAAAAATTTCAATTTTGCAATAAAAGTATCAGTAGCCATCCTAACTAATTTTCAATTATAACAGCTACAAGATGTGAAAATTCTTTACTTTTTTTTCTCAATAAAACTTATGTAAAATTAAAACAAAAAAATCTTTTTATTTTATCTATAAAAAGATTACCTATTCGTTATACAAATTCAATCATATAAAAGATTATAATTCAATTTACACATGTATAATTAATTGTATAAAAAATTGTCTCTATACATTTGCACGATTTATTTCATTCTGTCAGATCCCAAGCCTTACATAAGTTGTACAGCTGCAGGTTGGTGAATTCTTCATTGATTATCACCCAACATGGTACATGTGGCAATCTGTACCTTGTTAGTGCCATCAAGCTCTCCACGGCCCACTTCCGGCAGAAGTCGCGCAGCGCGAGCTCGAGCATGTGCCCGAAGCAGGCCGGCTGGTGCTCCCACCACAGGTCCACGAGCTTCCAGGTCCGAGCGATCCTCGAGTATTTCCAGTACTCGAGTCTCTGGTGCTGGTGCTGCTGTCCTGGCTCCAGCTGAATCATGTCCCAGAGCGACAGTCCCGGAATCAGCTCGGACTCTCGCGCCCACACGACGAACGAGTTGCACTCCGGTAGCTGGCGCAACTCCTTGATCTCTCGCTGATAGCCTCCGTTTTTGAACATTCCACTCCGGTGGAAGAATTCGAGCATGGCCGAAACTTCCTCGTACACCGGCTCGCACGTTCTGATCGCCAGCATCTCCTTGATCCACATGAGATCGGCCGCTGCCTTCAGTCTCGTATCGACGAAGCAGGGCCCGATGTCGCGGTATTGGCTCGGGAACCGAAAGTCTGCGAGATGATCGTCACCCAGAGATTTCATCAACATCGAGCACAGATACGGATGAATGTTTTTCATTGACAACTGCAGCGGCGTCATACCCTGGCCGTCTTTTTCGTTTATATAAACAGTTTTATTATGATTGAAACATTCATTCAGAAAGAACACCGCTAGTTCCTCATCGTAGGGTTTATCCGTGATCAGGTGCAATGGCGTCGAGCCCGCCCTGTTGGCCGCGTTCGGGTCCGCGCCCCTCGCCAGCAGCAGCTCGATCGAGGGCCTGTGATCCTTCAGAATGGCCAAGTGCAGCGCGGTGTTGCCCGCCTTGTCGCGCGCGTCGACGAGCAGTCTCTGTTGGTTCAAGTCAACCGGTGTACAAATCAACCGGTACTGATTCATTAATTTTCAACGAAGATTTCATTTTTCAAATTCAGTATCGGTTACTTCACCCTTAAAGTCTGATTTAAACATTTTTTGAAAAGTGTATCGATATTCAGTTCAATATAGTCATATTCAGATCATGTACATTTTCGGAGCTGGAAGATTGAAAAGAATATGCATTAATGCATATTCTTTTACTTTTATAATTATAATCGCACCAATATATGATTCAAAAGATAATCCAATCAACTGCACACTATAATTTTCTTTTCGTAATAATTTTTCGAAAAATTTTTTTCAAACGCTCGTTACAAATGTTTTATCGCGTTCAATTTGTGCGAAAAATGTCAATACGTATTGGCAAAATGATGCTATATACATTTTTCTTTGAAGCATATAGATTCATTTTGTTTTTTTCTTCTTCGTCGCGACCTTTTGTGTAGCGTTACAAAATGCATTTGTTGTTGTTTTTTAAACTTTGTTAAATTGTACACATGCTAGAGCAATTTGAATACGAATGATAATTAGGTAGGCTTAAAGAACACAAAATTACCTTCAATCGGAGGTGTTTGAAAAGTTTTTTAATGCTCTAGAACTAAGTATAGAGCTATTCAGGCTTGTTGCGGCAACTGAAGACATCGTTCGTTCGGGCCCAGCTGGCAACTTTTCTCTTTTTTTAGATAAAATCCTAACGTTCAATTGCTATTACAACGCGATCGGCGTCAAAAGTGATTGTACCCTACTGTTCATATAGTTCGAGCTATTTTTATCTCTTGTAGCTGCAGTCACGTATTTTTTACTTTTTATTTATAGAATATATGGACCGTCGTGGATGTAAAGTCAGTACGCGTTTAGACGTTGCAGTGTGAACATTGCGAGTATTTCAAATTATAAGTGATTGTGTGTTGTGTGTGACTCTGTTAAACAATGTCGAAAGAAAATCAAAACTATTTCAGCCAATCAAATGGGAAGGTCGATGGGGAGATCGAAGAAAAGAGTCCAGAATTTTTTCGTCGACTTTATCCCTCTATCAGAGATGCACAACCTGCCAACTTGCGAGACATTTTTCGACCCGAAGATATTGAGCGACTTCTCACGGCGTGTTTCGACTCCAACGACTACCCTTGCCACAAAAGAACATTTTTCAACTTTGTGGCCGACACCGGCTACGAAGACGAGCCTAAACTTGATGAAGACGGTAAGCCACTGTTGCGTCGTACCACACTGCTTCATCGTGCCCGTATTCATTGCCGGTGGTCTCCCATAATCAAGGCGCTTTTCAGGATATATAACAGATTCGATCTGAACTACGTCGACGAGTTCGGGATGACGCATTTTCATATAGCCTGCATATTTAGCTTCGACGAAGTCGTCAAGAAATTTCTCGAGCTCGGACAGCATCCCGATTGCCACGCGAAAAATTTGAACGACTCTCCACTAAGAGCGGTTCTGTGGGATAACCCGACGTTGTTGGAAATGCTACTGAAAAAAGGTGCCAATCCGAATGCGGCCGACAGGAGGGGAGAGACTCCTCTGCACGAGATGTGCCGAAACAGCGATGTCGAATCAATGAAGTTATTGTTCAATGTCTGCAAAGAAATCGATACCTTGGTGGAGGTCGATGCCAAAGACAATTTGGGCCTAACACCGCTGCAATGGACTGTGGTGAGTAAGAAGCCGAAGCTCATAGATTTACTTTTGGATAATGGTGCCGATCTAACCAGCTTCTTTTTCCCTGGAGTAAGTGACTTTGGCAAAAACTTTTCAAATAATTCTATATGGCGTGAACAAAAAATGTCATTAGCGTCTCTTTTGCTGGCCGTCGTCGAACGTCTCGAGACGAGAGGCTACGAAATGAGCCTCAGCGACGCCCTGAAGGTCATGGGATTTTTCGACTGGAGCGAGATGTTCGACACCGGAAAATCTTGGCATTGCAGCGAGGAATTCGCGAGCCAAGCCAAACGAGCGATGCTCAATCCGAATCTTTCGCTTCACGACCTGATCCAGTTACGACCCGACGAGGCTGCGAGACTACTCGCCGATACGAACCCATACTACCATCAATACCTGCATTCGAAGTTCAGCGAGCAATTACAAGAGGAATTGGCGGCTTGTACTGTGCACATGTGCGAGAAGATCTCGAGAGGATTTTTCCGGAGTTGGGCAACGATATCTTTCTTGGACCTGACAGGCTGCGAGCTGCCGGTTCTCTGCTGCGAAAACATCATCGAGAATCTGAAGAACGAAGATTTTTATCGTATTTGCTTGGCGGCGGCTTCGGGCTCTGGACGGAAATAGGAAAATTTGCAGTTCTAAATTTTGTACATTTCTCGATTGAATTCAAAACATTCGCTATCGCCATACTCGGATAAAAATTTACAATAAAGTTGTACAATAAAGTAATGAAAATGAAAATTTAAGTATTCTTCGATTATTTACAATTTTATACTTTTTTTTCGTTTGAGACCGTTCACGATCTATGTATCCGTACTATACGGTCGCTAAGCTTGGATGGTCGAGTTTATGCAAAGATTAAACGTCAATTCGGCGTTCAGTATTTGAGAGAACACCAAATTTTTTTGTAAGCCCCATAAAGTCGATCGAGAATGAAAAAGAAAATACCTGCATCTTTAATAAAAAATAAATACGCGTTCGTGTGGGCGCTATTTAGAAAAATTGAGCGAGATTGCGCATAAAATGTGGGCTTGTGTCACGATATTTTCGCGCGATGAACTCAAAAATACAAGCACTTGTTCAGGGCTGGGTCGTATATACTATACACTATCGTATCGACACGCTTTTTTTTTTAATTTCTTGGAAATTTTGTCCTCTTTAAATCTAGATAGACTACGATAAGATTCGAGTTAATGTCCAGTTACGAGCAGTATTTGAGCGCGACACTTAAAATTGCTGAAAAAAATTGACTGTTTGAACGTGTATTAGTACCACAGTAATTTTTTTATCGAAATCTAACATACACCATCGCAAAGTACTCTTTTCAACGAGTAATTTAAAAAAAAGACCTCTCTACGATTTTTTTAACGCCCTGTAGGTCAATTTGATAATTTTGTTGCCGAGTGTATATATATTTTTTAAAGAGCGATAGAAATTTAGGTATTCGTCAATTGTTAAAAAAGTTATGTTTTTTTTTCGTTCGAGAAATTTTGTCTATTTTGTTCTTTTCTCCAAAGCGTGAATTTTCGTTGACTAGATGTGATTCATTTTTTGCGGAGAATGTGTTTCATCGTGTTTTCAGTTAAGGATTCATGGATGTTTAAATTTAAAATTCACTTTTGTTAGTTTTTTTTCGATCGATATAAATAAATTATACCTGTGTAGTCAACAATTTTTCGTCTACGAATTAATATCAAAGTACGATCGATATGTTTTGAAAGCGACAAAATTAGAGTTTCAAGCGATACTTATTGACACTTGTGTTTACGTTATTCATCGGGCGCTTGGCTCAAGTAACGGTTTTCGATCGGCGATTTTGCGGCTTTCATTCATTCGATTCAGTATTCGTATCGTCGTCGTCGAGTAATCTCCCATAGAGAGTATAGACTGCAACGAGTCTCTTCACGCGACAAAAATAAAAATTTTTCATTATAATTTTTGTTGTGCATCAATTATGCACAACAACGACGACCAGAACGGGGAGGTTCAAGAGCCACAGGGACCCGACCCCGCTGCGCTTCGCGAGGCTGTGATCAATATCAGGCCGGACGATGTCGTGTCACGTTTGGAGGCTTTCCCGCCTCAAATAATGGATCAATTGTTCCAAGTACCGAGAACAGAAGAGTTCGAAGTCGCAAATGGCCCGTGGGACAGTCAGCCTTTCTAGTACCCTAAAGAAATGTTTCTCTCTTGCTAGTATGTCTTTTTCCGGCGCTGCGCCACCTGGCGGTCGAACTTGAAGCTACGAAAGTAGAAATGGTGTGCGGGCGCGGTACGGAAGAGTTCGAAGTCTCAAATGGCCCGTGGGACAGTCAGCCTTTCTAGTACCCTAAAGAAATGTTTCTCTCTTGCTAGTATGTCTTTTTCCGGCGCTGCGCTACCTGGCGGTCGAACTTGAAGCTACGAAAGTAGAAATGATGTGCGGGCGCGGTACGGAAGAGTTCGAAGTCTTAAATGGCCAGTGGGACAGTCGGGTGGAACTGTTTTCTGCCGCGGCAGTAATAATCAATGCG
>CACVKI010146193.1:0-44532 GCA_902732785.1 Trichogramma evanescens | reverse complement strand
TTACAAAAATGTAAACGAAATTGTCGTACGAGGTCTGGTTCAAAAACTCATATTCGAACCCATCACATAGCTTCCTCTATGGAGGAAGCAATACACCATTTTAGCAAAAATCATGTATTGAGCACGAAGATGCAACCTTTAGTCAATTTATTGCCATTTTTATGCATGTTTTATATCGTTACCAAAAAATTCAATAAAAATTCTATGTAAATCTCTGTTCACTCTAGTGCATTTTCTAAGTATGAAAGTTAAATTGTTCTATATTGAAAATTGTATGTAACTTTCTTTATATGACACGCATGCTAAACAGTAATATAGCATATAGCATATAGTATATAAAGATAAGCGAAGGTTTTTAAAATTATGACAAAATGAATAGCAGTTTACAATGTTTTATTTAAAAATTCAAAAATTAAAAGATATTACGATGAAAGGGTTTCAAAATTTTTTTACAATAAGTTCATGTGACCAAATGTCTTTATGCAAATCTCACACAATCAAAGGACTTGCTTTAATTTTGTACTGTACTTATATGCTTATTGAGCTTTCTTTTTTGTTCAAAAAATTTTTGACAAACGATACATTCAAATTATTTGCTACGAGCATGCATTTTATTTATATGCAATTTAAGACTTTGCGGATATCCAAATAATTTGTGGCAAATTTCACATTCGAAAGATGTGCTACAAACGTGTACTTCACTTAAATGAGTTAGCAAATGAGTTTACACTTGAAGGGTTTTCTACGATCATGTACAGTTATAATAGGCGTTTTTATATTATCTTTACATTTAAAGAACTTGTGACACATGTCACACTCAAAGAGTCTGCTATTATTATGAACTGATCGAACAGAGATTGCTTTTTTGTTTAACTTTTAGATGGAACGCTGGGGTTGAAAGGTGTAAATTTCTGCTGTAAAGTTGTAGAAGGCACATTCGGGTAAAATGGAGCATATACGGCACTACTTCATCAGGCATAAAATGGGGCAAGTACTGGTCTTAGCCGATTTTGGGGGCAAAGATTTTCTCAAAGAAAGGCAAAACCTGTCGAAAATGCCCATAAATAAATCAAGACCACGTGAACACTTAATTCACAAAGAAAAGTTTTTTCCAAGTACAGTTCAATCAAATTCTATATAACCTCTCGTATAGTGTATCAGTGGTTACATCAGCTTTTGCAAACAAAACATCAGACAACGGATCAGACAGGAGTTAATTTAAATAACCTTAGTCAAGCACTTTTGTACACGAGCTACTACCGCGGACATTCCGCTCTTGCAGTGCCTCGACCAGGAAGGAAAAATAAGTTCCCTTGGGACTGATCTCACTCATACACGCCCTGAGAGTTGAAAAAGATTATTTTATTAAAAATTGTTATTATAGACTACTTACGAAGTGTAGCAATGACGAGTGAAAATGAAGACTCAAGAGATAAATCTTCATCGTCTGATGAAGAAGACGACGATTATATTGAAATGGATGCACCCGTAAACTTTACTCACCCGGCCCGATCGAAATGTCATATCGAGACGTGGGACGAGCCGCAGTGCGACGAAAAATGTCCCATTTGCGGTCGTTCTTTTGGAGAATCAGCAATGGACTTGTGAAAAGTAGGGTAAGGTTTTTCGATTAGACGTCTTTAATATTCTAAAATATACAATATGGTTGTTTGTCAGAAAGTCAATCTAGATTGCGAATGTGTAAACCGATTTTCCCTATATTAATGTAAAAGTTCGTGACTGTATTTATCACAGATAAGATATGTGTTGAATAACTATGAGCATTTATAAAAAAGTATGATTTAGAACACATTGTCTCCTTACGTTAATATCACAATAAAGATTTATTCTTCATCGAACGCTTATGGACTATATATTTTTGTACTCTACATTGATTTGTACAATTAAAAATTAAAAAAACAATTAGGAACATGTACATTAGTCTCGTCGGCGCGCGTACACAATATAATACCACCACTAGAATATACCATCGTATAATATGCAATTATCTACATGCTAATCCTCGATAATCATGTCGCCCTCCAGCACCAGCTTCACCTTCTTCGGCTTTTTCACGCAGGTGATTGGATTGGGCGTCCAGGTGCCGTCGGCGAGGCAGCGCACGTCCTTGTAGGTCGGCTCGTACGTCACCTCCTTGACGAAGCCCTCGCGGCACTTGAGAGTGGCTACGGTGGTGACGGGGGCCGAGATGTCGCACGACACTGCCACGTTGTTCCAGACGCAGAGCGCCTCGGTCGACGACGTGCTCAACGCCGGACACTTGATCTCTGTTAGCGACATTTTTAATAAAATTGTACAAAATGGCAAAAAGAAAAAACTCGTGCTCATTTATGGGCGACTTACGCTCGCAAGTGGGAATGTTGACCCATTTGCCCTCGGGTCCGCACAGGACGTCTCTGTTGCCGAGCAGACGGAAGCCCGTGTCGCAGTTGTAAACGAGATAGCTGCCCGGCTCCATGCTGCTGATGCTCGGCGGGGCGTTGCACTCGCGGCCCGATTGACAGAGCGACCTGTGCAGTCTCCACCTTCCGTTGCTGGGTTGAGGAGGCACGCGGCACGGCTGCATCTTCGATTGCTGATAAGATCCGGAATTGCCTGCATTGTTGTTGTTGTTGTTGTTGTTATTGTTGTTGGTGGTTCCGGTATTGACGTTGTTGGGTTTGTCTAGCGGCCTATATATTATTATAATAAAATTTACTACATCAAGTCTTAATTTTTAATCTTTTGAAAGAAGTAAAATATCGAAATCTGGAATTGAATCGTCTTAATATATAGCCACCATCCACTCGCGCGTCTTACCTCATGACGCCGCCGCAGGTCGCCGCGGACTCGTCCGAGCCGTCGTTGCAGTGCCGCGTCCCGTCGCACTTGTAGCCCAGGTGAATGCACTGGCCCCCCGTGGCGCACTGAAACTGATTGGCCTGGCACTTGACCGTGAGCGGAGCGCCGCAGATGCTCTCGGCCTCGTCGCTCGCGTCGAGACAGTCGCCCCGGCCGTCGCAGATCCTGTTGCGATCGATGCACTCGCCGCTGAGGCAGAGAAACTGGCTCTGGGCGTCGCACGAGAAGACCTTCTGGGTGATCGGATTCTTCTGACCGACGACGGATGGTGGCTTTTGTGCTCCGGACACAGAGGGGAAGAGCAGGGATGATGTCCTTCGTTGGGCGGAAAATTTTCGGGAAAATTAGAGATGTGTGGTTGTTTCAAGGTCGAGGCGGTTGATGTAACAGGTCGTGTATCATATAGCTTATTACCTGTCGGTCGGCCTGACGGTCGTCGTCGATGGCCTAAACGTCGTCGTCGTCGTGGTTTGACGAGTTCCGTAGCAGAGGATGATGGATTCGTCGCTGCCGTCGTAGCAGTCGTCGCGATTGTTGCACACGTACGATTTGCTTATGCAGCGTCCGTTGTTGCATCTGAATTGGCTCGTTCTGCGAAAGATTGGAATTTTGTCAGGTTTTAGGCCTCTTTAACAAAAAAAAAAGGTCGATTATGTACTCACAGACAACGAGTTCCAACGGCGCGACTCTCGACGTCATCTTCCTCCTCGGACTTCTCTTTGCTCGGGTCAGGTTCACTATCGTCCACTATGGCGACAACTCGAGTCGCCACTAAACCCAGTACCACTAAATATCCAAAAAGTTTCATAATTATGCAAAAGCGATAGCAACTTAGAACTTTGTGGTCGTACTACGGCACTCGATTGAGCACTGGTGAAATTCGTTACTCGTTTACGCAGATTTTTATCGAACGATGATTATTGGCAATCGTCTGAGGCCATAATACTCGGCACGTTGAAACAGCTGGTGGACGACCGAGGATCGATTTCGAAGATTTAGAGATAAAAAAATCGAATTATTAGAAATTTACGAGAATCAGGGGGGAAATTGTTTCCTTTAGAAATCTTCCGTAGACGTGTGAATTGTGATACACTTTGATGGGTGTTTCCGGTTCATTGATCAACGTCGAAATTCAAATAAAGAATAATTTGAGAGTTGAAATAATATTTTATATCGTCTTACGTTATGATTATTGACTTGTGCGTCAAAAAATTTGGTAAATTTATCGAACACGATTAGCTAACGTAGTGATTGGGAATAATGATCGAGGAAGTCTTGGGAATTTTAAAAGTGAATATTTAAAAAATAAATTTCCACCCGCACTGAGCTTCGTAAGCTTCGAGCGATCTGCAAACATTAATGTTTTCTGTAAATAGTGCTCATAACGTGAATGGTTCTTTTGATAATTTTTATTTTTGCGCTAAAATAAAAATACAAAATACTAAAAATAATTTATAAATCACGTATTCGTGCTAAATAAAATCAGTGCATTATTTGGTAACTCTAGGAATCTACCTTTAAGTAAAATAATCATTTTTGGGGAACTTTGTTTATTGAAAAAATTGACTTTGAATTCTTGTGGATCTAATTATTACATATAATCAATGATTTTATGTGTATATTCAAGTGTTTTACGGGCACTAATTCGATTAAACAAAGTAAATAAATTTTTTGACAAAGTAACAAACAAAGAGTTAATCAATTCTTCTTAATAATTTCTAACGCAACATCGTGATTCTCATGGACTATATTGAAAGGAATGGAAATTAATAGACAAGAAATGTACTTCATATTTTTGTTTTGATTTATTGAAGAATATTGTTAATAATTGGCCTTGTGAGAATCGTGAATCAGTTACACACGTCTCTTATTGTACGAATACTTCGCCACATTATTACTATCTATGATTTTTTCGATCATATTTACTTAGAAACGAAAAAACAAATCATAATTGTCCTGCAATATATAATAAATAAAAAAATATCAATGAAAAATTAAATAAAACTCCTGAACGTCAAATGGTCACAGTAGAGTACTCAGCGCTATCACATTTTCAGATTTTGAATCCCTATTGTTAAATAAATCTACGTTTAAATCATAATATTAGTATAATTCGAAAGTAGCAATTCGCGTAAACTAAAATCGTTGTTAACAATTAGTATCCATCGCTTGGTGAACGAGGTCTAATTTACCTACCGATAATTTTCTAATTAACTAAAACAATGGTGTTATTTTGTTATCAGCACTTAACAATTTTTTTTTAAATAAACAAAACCAAATATATTGAATAATTATAAGTCACATCATAAAATAGTACGAAGTATTATAATAATGTATTGAAAGGTGTTCTAAGAGAAAGTTTAATTGTCGCCAATTCATTTTATTCGAGATTACATTAAAAAATAACTTTTTCTTTATTTACAACGAGGATTTTACAAAAGTAGTGTGGGAAACAATTGTTACTTGATTTTTAAAAGACGGAAGACCATAAAGTTCGCATATTTCATTACCCGAACAAAAAATTCAATAAAATGTTCGCGCAACAGTTGTGTTTTTTAAGTAAGACCTATCGTACTTAAAAAATAAAAACGAACAAACAACAACAAATTTATACAGAAAAAGATATATATATTGCAAAAAAAAACGTAATAACATTATATTTTATAATACAATAGAGTGTAGATTTCATTTTATCACATTTATCTATGTAATGAGAATGAGTTAATATTGCCATATTTTTTCATTGCATTAACGTAAAACTCAATAGAAAAAACAGATAATAGTTTTAACATAAATAAAATGGTTGTCTAATTCAATGTACAATATTTTAAGTCAGTAAAACACATATATTAATTTACCTCATTGAGATTTTTCTCATGTCTACGAACGAACATCACAAGTTCTATACGACTAAATAGAGATATTTTAAGTCTATGTCATATTTAATACGCCACGATTATGTATTTTCCCTTATTTGCGTCCTATTTTAATGTATTAATAGTTTCTCGTTTTTTCATTTCTCAATCATCATCGTACTTCATTTTAATATTTGTTGATCTTGGCGGAAGTCCAAGTTTTATCATTTCATTAATTCAAATAAAAACTTAATCATGCTATCATCTAAGATCTATAGTATTACATAGTATAATTGTTATGTTATTATATAAATCTAAATTCTACAAAATATTTCCTTAATTTATCTTTCATTATTTATTATAATTTTTTCCGATTGAACATTTTTTTATGGCAATTGTTATTTTCTCTCATTTATCACGTGAAATCACTGTCGCAGTCTCGGAAGTTGCATTAAATAGAAAGAAACGTTTTGTTCGGACTTTGCTAACAAAGAATCGACTTTTAAGTAATCTCAATTATTCGTTAATACATTGGAAGAGCTTTAAAACCTTTTTTGATGAATTTACAATTAAAATCGTCTTTTGAGTATACTTTTTTTTACCTCATCTCATGCAAATGGGACTACAAAAAGCAACGTAAACAATGACATGCAGCTTAGCAACTATATTTACTCGATAACATATGATCAGCACGCTAAAAATATATTTTACAAAATTACAAATATCCTCTTATTACGGAGTTTACGTATATAATATATAATGTATATGACAACAATCTACGAGAACGTCATAATGAAGTACGGTGTAGATTTTTTTTCTGTACGATGACGATCATCAGTTACAATACCGATTTCATCGGACGAGGATATTTTTTGTTTGTTTTCATTTTCCTATCTATATTTAATACTATTACCTCTTTCGCTCTCTCTTTATTTTTCATGCATACACAAAAACCAATTCATTCCGTCAACTTAGGCACTAAAAATTACTTTTGTTTAATTCATATTTTTTGTTTTTTGCTTCTGATTATTTTGTTATATGACTCGTAAGATATGCGATTTCCTTTTCCATTTTTGCTTTTCGTTCGAGTTTCTATATATACTCATATATAATTCCTAATATATTCATATACATATAATTCTCATTTTAGTCTATCTAAAACTGCTATCGCACGTCGTCTTCCTGTTACAAGTCAATCGTACGAATGTAAAAATTAGCGTACAAGGAGATAGACGCAACTGAACGGCTTATGGATAAATATTTGGCAATACATAATACGAAAAAGTACGTTGTATAATAATTTCGGCACATACATCTCGTACGGATGTGCGCGAAGCATGTGCCGCGGTATAAGTGTTTCATAGGAGGGCATATTTCGACGGCAACAGTTGAATTAATTGTAATAATCGATTAATTGACAATTGCTCGCCGCGGTCGTCATGTCGTTGTCGTTGACGACGTGCGCTTGAGGACATTGCTGCTGCTGCTTCATAATGAGCAGTTTTTGCTATCTGCTAAGTATCTGCGTCTGCTGCTGCTGCTGCTGTTGCATCTCTCGATTGTTGTTGTCGGGACTGGTGGCGGTGCCGTTTTGCTGCTGATGACCGGCACCAGCGCTGCCGCCACTAGTCGCGCGTACCGGCTTCAGGCACTTGAGCTTGGTCGTGCCGCCGTACGTGAAGTTGACGTCGCTGCAGGTGTCCAGCGGATGCATCGAGCCGGTGAGGTTCGATATCGACTCCGACTGCACGTCCTCGAGCTTCGTCGTCAAGATTTTCTTTACGCTTCCTGTTAATATTTAATTTAAATGATTAAAATGATTCATCGCTGGGTAAAATTGACGGCAAGGAAAAATTATACTTACCTAGCTCGTAAGCTGACTTTGATGACTTGAGAGGTATTTTTGCGTTTCTCGGTAAAGAAACAGACTTCTCCAACGAACCGAACGCGTTGATCTTCAAATTGGAATCAGGATCTAGCGTGAGAGCCCCGTTCGCTGGCTCGGACTGTTGCTGCTGCATCGTGTCCGTAATCTGTATGTCGATATTGACGGTCTTCGGGTCGTTCTCGTCGTTGGCAGCAACAACGATGCCGCCGCCGCTATTGACCTGCTCGTTGCTGCCAGCCTGGCCGTCCCCCCTCCTCAAGTCGCGCTGCTGCTTGATGTGATTGTGCGAGTTGGCGAAGAAGGACGAGAACGACTTCTCGAGCTTCGAGCCGAGGTTCGGCTGGCTAAGCGCCGACTTGAGCGGATAGGGCGTGCCGATCATGCTCTGGGTCTTCATGAGGCGCGACTCCTTGCCCGTGCTGTTGCTCTTCTGCATGTCGTACTTGCTGTTGTTGTTGTCCTCGGGTATGCGACTGGGCAGGGTGCGCAGATTGTTGTTGCTGCGCCGCTTCTCAGCGGTCATCAGCTGATTGACGATGCGCCGCACGTCGCCCGGTATCTCGACGTCGACGCCCTGGTCGATCATCTGCTGGATGAACGAGCCCATGGTGAAGATGGTGACCTCGAGGCTGCGATTCTGCGACTCGAGCCGGTGCAGCGTCGCCAGCTGCTGCTTGCGCCCGGCCTCCTGGTGCTTGATGTTGCGCATCGCGTCGTCGAACTGATCCTGCAGTTGCTGATTACGGACGAGCAGCTCCTTGTTCATCGCCTCGAGCTTCTCCATGTTCTCGATTTGAGGCTTGACCGACAGCATCTCCTCCTGCAGGACTTGATACTCGACCCGGTACTCGTTCAATTGTTTCGCCATTTCCATGTCGGGATAGAAGACTCGCTTCATGACTCTGTCCAAGGTATTGTTGTCTACAGCTGGCACTTTGGTCTGCAAAAGCGAGTAATCGATTGGATCGTCTGTATCGAGAGAAAAAAAGTATCTAGCAGCGTCGGACGTACCTTTAAATATTCCATGATCTCTTCAAAACTGTCACATATCAGCAATTGATCTTGATGCTCCTCGAGCAAAGCAAGAGCCACGCGGAATATAACTTCCGATGATTCAAGAAATAGTAAATCTGTCAAAAATAGCACACACATTTATGTCGGTTCGTTCGGAAAATGTATCAAGAACAAAAATAAATCGCTGCATACGAACCGAAAACTCTGGTAACGAAACCCAGCGGGAATTGACTAGCGAAAATTGTCAAAAGCCAAGACGTCGCGTACAAAGTTGGCGAGACCTCGTGTTTATCAAAATGACTGTAGACGTCGGGCAGTCTGTCGTGCAGCAATCTTGACAGCTGATAAAGGTGCAATTGCAGCGCCGCCATGTCCGGCAGGTAGAGTTTCCTCAGACCTCGTCGGAACATCAAGTGACGCAGAAGGAAGAAAGCTTGATCCTCGGACATCTGCGACAAGACAGATCGGAATTACGAATGAAACGCGGTTCGGTAAAAAATTTCGTGTATTTATGTATAATATCGTGCGACACTCACGTGCAGTAACAGTACAGCGGCGACGAAGCTCAGACCCTGACAGTACTCGACCTCGTGGTCGAGCAACGAGTAGGCCTTGAGCAGATTGAAGAGGGCCAGCTGGCCCGGGCCCAGCGGCGAGCTGTAGTACGGATGATTGGGAAAGGTGCGGCCGAGATCGATGAGGATCGCGTGCTGCTGGGACGTGAGCTGCTTCAGCAGCAGCTCGTACGGCGTGTTGTAGTTCGGGAAGTCGCGGGTGTCGAGGGGCGGCTGCTTCATGCAGAACTGCTCGGCCAAAAATTGCCAGACCTCGCCGCGTTTGCCTCGAGGAACGCCTGGATGAGATGAAAAAAATAAATTAATTAATTAATTAATAGAACTCGAAATGACGCGAGTGCATAAAAAAAGATCTTTTCTTTTTTATCTAATCGTTATCGTAATGAAAAAAAGAAGGTACCTTGTTTGATAGCTTGTAGTAGCATCTGATTGTCGCATTTCGTCGATACCCTGGATTCTTTGCTAACGAGCAAATCCCAGACCTCGACTAGTTGGCGATTGCAACTACTCAGCTCGTCGTATTCCAGCTTTATTCTCTTCACCGTGGCCTCCTCTTGGCGAACTGCACGAGAAAAAAAATTTTATATCGATCGTTCAAAGTAAGCCATCTCTTTATCTCGATCTATCGTATCTTTTCTGTCTCTCTTTTTTATTTAACAAACATAAAAAAAAAAATCGGACCAATAAGTAAAATTAAACCTACTTCTCAATCGCGCGTTCTCCTTCTCCATCCTGATGAGGATCAGCTGCTGGTTGATGGCCTTCTTCCACATGGCGCGTAGCTCCTCTCTGCTGCGTTTGGCCGGCGCCGCCTGCTGCTCTTGATTGATATTGTTATTGTTGAGATTATTGGCGTTGTTCTTCGTGTTGGCGTCTTTGTTATCCTTATCTTTGCCGGGCGTGACGACGCTGTTGAGAATGGCCTGACGCCAAGAGCCGCTTTGTTGCTGGCCTGGCCTGCTCGCGCCCTCGCCGCTGCTCTCGGGCGGCGACATTTTTGGTGAATTTCCAACTTTCAAAAAGCTACGTGAAAACAAAGACATGTCACCCCGTTTTTTTTTATATACCTTATGTTTAATGAAGAGACAAGAAGAATACGACTCACATGTCCATCATCGGACTCTTCGGACTGGCCGTCGTCAGGCTGATCTGCTGCTCCGGCGAGACCCTGAGCGAGCGCGGCCGCTGGGACTCCGGACTGAGATCGACCATGGACGCGTTGGACGACGCTATTCCGCCGTTGGATCCGCCCGTGGGTGTCACCGGACTCAACAGATTCGGCTTCGTGCCGTTCACGCCCGGCTGGCCGCTCAGACCGAAGTCGTCCTTCGAGCCCTTGCGCTTCATCAGATGGTCGAAGCTGTTGGTGAGCGAGCGCTTGGCCTTCATGAATATCGTGCTGCCGACTCCGACGCTCAGATACTGGTTCAGAAATTCGCTCCTGCGGCGGACAGAGAAAAAAGTTGGGGTTGAGGTGAGGAGCTTGCACGAACACGGAGCTTTGAAGAAATTCAAATTGCATCAAGCGGAAGTCGTAGTGTATACAGCATTCATAAATATCGAAAAACTAGGCCAGCAGCGCATGATATAGTAAAAAGCGTATACATCGTACGCGACGCATATTATAATATATTACATATATTTTATATATTTGATTCACATACGTGTCAGCCACATCAGATACAGTACTGTACCTGTTCTCGGCGGTATCGTGCACGTGTCGCATCTGCTTGGCCTCGCAGTGCGCCCGCAGCAGCCTCATGAGAAACTTGTTCTGCTCGTTGAGGCTCGCCCCGGCGTCGACGTCGTTGATCGACTCGGCGCCCTTGTATTTCGTCACGATGATCACCTGGTCCTCCTCGGGCAGCATCTCCAGCCGCGAGAATATGATCGACTGGACCCGGCTGGCGGGCTGCGCCTCGATCTCCTGCACGAGCTTGCTGTACCAGACCATGGGGCAGTGCTCGCACGAGATCACCGGCCGCTCCTTCATCCGGCTGCCGCTGGGCTGTCCGCCACCGCCGCTGACATTGACGACATTATTGCCGCCGCCGCCGAGTCCGTCGACCGAGGCCATGAACGCCTGGGTTATGGCGCCGACGAGCTCGTCCGCCACCGACTCGGATTGGCACTTGAAGATGAAGCCGACGAAGCGATCGGAGCCGCCCCCGGCGCCGTCGCGACAGATGAAGCCGAAGTGCTCGGGATTGGCGACGCCCTGGACGCAGCTCGCCACGTCGCGCAGCTGCTTGTGCAGCAGCACCTTCTTGCGATCCGGACTGATGAGCCGGAGATCCAGACGGCCGACCTAGGGGGGTGCGAGTTTATCATATATAAGATATCTGTATAATAAAATAGCGTATACGGAGTCTAAGCTGGCGTTTCCGAGTGTTCCACATAAACTCCCTCTCGCGCGCGCGAAGAGGGCCGATCGCGCGATAGCGCGCCAGTTTACGTAATATTATATATACACCCACACGTGCACATTCGTGCACATCGAACCGTTTGTGACCCAGTTTCTCGCGCTAGTCAGCTACCGCACCAACCCTGGGGTGGTGAGCGATCAATTTTCATATATTCCTCGCTCCGTCTCCTCCTCCTCCTCCTCCTCCTCGTCGTCACCAGCAGCAGCAACAGCAGCTTACCTGGAACAGCATCGTGCGATTGAGATCCTCGTTCTCCCTGACCGACGAGTCTCTGCGTTGCTGTGCCGCTGTGCTCATCATCATCACGTTGCCGGTCGAGGCGGCGCGATTTCTCGTGCTGCCGGTGGCCATGGCCGAGTCGGCGCCCGGTGGCATGCTCAGGGTCTTCTTCGGTATCGGTATGGTCTGCGGTGGCGGCATCATCATCGTCTGCGACGTCGTCGTCAGCTCCGCGGGTGTCGTCGTCGTCGTCGTCGTTATTTCGAGAGACCCGGGCGTCGTCGCCGCCGTTGGAAACGAGGGCGACGTTAAGATAGTGGGCGACGTGACGTTCTCGACGCTGCCGAGATCGCTGCCGGTACTCGAATCCTGCGGAAAAATAAATAGATCGAATCCATTAGGGATTGTGTGTGTGTGTGCACGACATGTTTCGTTAATGACGAATTTAATTCGCCGACCCGACGAACTCTTTATAATAAATTCACGCGCGCGCAAGGCTCGAAATCAAATTATCGACGCGGCCCAGAATCGGAGTCGTTAGCAATAATCGATGTTGTACATGTGTCTCGTACCCCTCGCATCCAGAGACGCGTGCATCGTATCGTGCGCGATTGTTACGTAAACGCGACACACGGACAGCAACTGCCACATGCATGTTGTAACGGATAATAATTATAATGGAGACACGCCGTGACCGACCTGACTGTCGCGTCGGATGTCGGCGAATAGATTGGAAGCGCTGGATTGCTGCCTCAGCTGGTGGCAGTCGCTGAGCAGGCTGCCGGCCGACGATTTGGACTTCTCGAGACCGCGCTGGGTCTGAAAGCGCACGAGCACGTCGTCGATGAAGGACTCGGGCACCTTCGCGTGGGCTATTCGAGTCTTGCCCACGTACAGTACCTGTCGATTAATAAAAATAAATAAAAATTGTTATTTTTCATTCGAGCTTCGAAATATATTCATTATCATGCGTACCTCGAAGAAGTGCGACGAGCTCGGCGATATGTCGGCGATCGACGTGAGGGCCGCGGCGCTGCTGAGCGATCGCTGCGGCGCCTCCCTCATCATGCTGCTCTCTCGGGCGCCGTCGGGCCGGTCGAGCGTCCTCGACGACGACGACTGCTCCTTCATGGCGCCGAACAATTCTTGCACCTGCAACCGAAAATTAGCGAGAGTTGCAGTGAAAATCGTGAAACAAATACGTGATTTCGGTGTGGGGGATGGTGTGCACGGATCAATGAAAGCACTTCGGGTCCATTAGCGCGCGCGCACTCATCTACGTGCTCCTTCCTCTCTCGAGCGAGCGAGAGTACATAATTAACCATTAATTGTGGAAAAACTTCCATCTTTCGTTCGAGGTAAATGCAAGTACAATTTATGCTATATATAATACATATATTATTTCGAAGCGAAAATCCGAGTCGCGAGACCTAAAAATACCAGACGCGTGCTCGAATGAAGCACGTTTCTCCGACACACACACACACACACGCTCACAAATCCATCCGAAACTGCCACTTAACTCGCGTGCACGATAAAGCAAGCAACCAAGCATCCGTGGCAGCAACGACGAAAAGAAAGAAAAAAAACGAATATAGGTGTGTGGGTAAAAAATGTAGCTCGAGTGTTTTCTGTACATTGAGTCTATTCTCTTTTTAGAGGTTCCACGCACACAGACACGGCACAACACAACACCGGGAGGACAGAAGGTCACAAGGTCGTTAATGAACCAGATAAAAAAATTTTCTTCTCTTTGTGTGCACAATAGGGCTGGCTCTGTCCGTGTCGATACTCGCCCGCCCACGCACACGCTGATACACACAAACACACACAAACAGATGCGGAGCTTTAGCGACTACTTTTTTATTTGCAAGTACAAGCATTTTTCTTTCGACGCCTGGGATAATTGGATCTTCAACTTGCAGCACGCGGGCTCTTTCGCGCGCGCGCGCACACACACACACACACACACACACACACACACACACACACACACACACACACACACACACACACACATATAAGGACGATATTCGCTCGCGCGCGAAATTCTCAAGGGTACGTTACGAGCTTTTCGTATAATATATATAAGACGGAGCCGTACGAGATGTAATTTGGGCTCGTCTCTCTCTGTCTCGTGTGCTTTTGGGAATTGCCAGCTGCAGCTTGGTGCACATGACGGTACCCAACGGCGCCTCACCTACTTAGTCCCTCGACTGTGTGCACGCCGCGCGTCTTGAATCATGTTGCTCGCTCGCGCGTCGTATCATCAACATTCGGATGAGCTTTTAGCGTTGTTTATTCATCGTTGCGCTATCATCTCCGTTGACTGGAAGGAGGATGCGTTCTTATTTTTTACTCGAATCGCGGAGGAAAAATCTTTTTTTAAAGCGTAGTTAAAGTGAAATCGTATCGGAGCGAGGGAACGGCGATTATTTTACGACCTTGTTTCTCGGTGGAGCGTGAAAAAAAAAACCGAAATAACAATTTCACGTTTATTCGCTCGTTGATGAACGCGCTCCATTCGTGTATAAATGCGCGCCGGTATACGTGTATCAAGGAGGAAATGAAAAATGTAAGATGAGATTTTGCAACGCGTGTAAAGTCCGACCAATCCATTTCCCTTTTTTTTTTACAAAAAAAAAAGGAAAAAAAATTATATAAATAAAAGAAACGAACCGTGTACACATTTTTTCCATCGCCGAACACATAAGAAAAAAAAACATATTATTCGCAGCAGCGGTAACGAAGGTTTGAAAAATATAAAGAAAAAAAAAGAAGCTCGTAACGAGAAATAGATCGAGCTTTCATTAAATCAGCGCGCGGAGCAGCAGCAGCAGCAGCTCTTTTTTAAATCTTTCGCCTCGCGCGTAGTCCGCAGCAGCTTGGTTCTCGCAACGAAAAAAAAAAACAGAAATGAAATAAAATAATTTGATTACCACGTCGCTGCCCGCGAACTGCGTAAGCTCTCTTTTAACCATATTCAAACGATTAAAGCGTATGCAACGCAGGCAACACACACACGTTGCACATTCAATTGCGCTCGTTATAAAATTAGAATTGCTGCAAGTGCGTATTAAAAATCGACGCCATACACATCGCACTATGTGCACGATTGCTATAGTTTATTAACCTCGACCGCGGGCGGCAATTGCAATCAATGCAGACGCATATATAGTTTGTATGTGTAAAAGTGCGCGAAACGTTACACAATTTGCTTTTTATTCCCAAACGCGAGCAATAATAATAATTCCACCCTCGTCAGCAACTTTTAAGCTCCGAGTCAAGAAAAAAGTACATAATATCTCGGACGTTTATAATCGTCGATAAAAATCTTAGAAGAGCACCTGACGCGTATTGTGTGTACAATAACATTAGCAGCTCGCGTACACATACACACGCGACATCGCGCGCGATGATAGTTCGTCGTCGTCGGGGGGTCCCGCGGGCTTCACCTATATCCAATTACTTCTCTATACCCTGCTGTATACAATACATATAACGTCAAACGTGTCTGTGTGCGTGTGTGTGTACACGCGCGTCCGTAAAGCTTATCACTGTATTATCGGGCATCAGCGGCCGCCGGCAACGACTCGACGCTGTACAAATAATAATGACGTCAGTTACTGCTGCTACTACTACTACTACCTACTACTCAGCCCGTTCAGTGGCTCGTATACTTTGTGCCCGGCGCACACGAATAGAATGTTGGTTGGCCGGTGTATAATAGCCTGTATATGGGTTATTCGCACGTACACGCAGACACTTTATTTACGAGAATGGAAAAAGTTTTGAATAACGATGCGCGCCGCGAGAGGAGGCTATATTATTGATTTTGCCGTGTTATAAACACAGCCATCATTTACTCTTGCGGAGAGAGAAAGAGAGCCTCGAGAAGTTATAAGCCGATGATTGGTCAATTGCGCGATCTGTTCTATTTTTCTTTCCTTTTTTTTTCATAATAAAAATAAAAGTGGTTCGCAGCAAAACCAAAATGAAAAAAAAAATTGAATAAACACGCGATGTAGCATTTTCGTTCTCCGCGGGCGGGATCGATTGTTTGCGTTTTCCACTTGACTGCATTCCGCACGGCGCGAGCGCGCGCAGTTTCATAAAGCATAAATTTAAAATTAAATAAAGCGATCGAATCGTCGACGACGTGCGACAACAAAAAAAAGCGACATCGGTCGCTCGGCACAGCCACGTGCTGACTCGTTAGTTTTTCTCTCTTCGACGGCAACAACATCAACAACGGCAACAAATTTAATTTAGGTTACGTCATTAAAGAGGCGTCAAAGAGGAGCAAAGACAATTTTTTTTATTTTTATTAAAAGAGATATAAGGAAAAAAAGTTCGCGAGAAAAGATGGATCGCTGCTATATACACTGTGTGTCTGTGCAGCACACTCGGCACGCACGCGCCGGCGCGCAAGCTCGGCTCCGCAATCTCCTTCTCTCTCTCTCTCTCTCTTTTCAGCCGCACGTGCGCGCATAAAACGTATACATGTCTATAAGAAAGCGTACGTACGCACGAAAGAGACGACGACGACGACGACGAAAATAAAAGACCTTCGTCTTCGTGCACGACGCCGTAAAACTCTAGACTATTTACATGCACTCGCGCGCCTTTCGCAGCAGCCACAGCAGCAAATAATAAGATTGTGTTAGTGCACTGCGAGCTTGCAATGAAGAGCTTTATTGTCCTCTCTCTTCTCTCTCTTTATCGGTATAATATACACACAGATGCCAGGCGAGCAGCAAGTTTCGGAGCGAAAACTTTTCAATTATCGATTTTAATTTTGCGCGCGGTCGAGGAAAACGATTCCCGCAACGTGAGCGAGCCGCGATGAAAATTGCAAATGAGATATTTATATCGCGTATTCAGAGGTGCAGATAGACGACCGCTGAGCGCGCGATGTCTACGCTATCAAAATGAGTTATACGCGATTTTTTACATTAATTGAAAATGAAAAATTTTTAATGAGTTATCCTGTTAAATTGTCACGTAAGCGGCTGGCAGCGGCCGCGCTTATTCCAGCTTTAATCAACTCTCGAGCCTTAATCTAGCGAATAAATATTCTTCTAATTAGATTACGTACCGTACTAACTATGTAACTCGCTCTCGGTTCGTACTCGAAGTATATGTAACTGAAAATATAATTGATCGATCGGCGCGTAAAAACTTGCATCAATGGTGTGTGCGGTGTAAAAAAGTTGGCGATGTAGGAAGCTTTTTGTGCGCGTCGAAAAACTTTACGAAAAGTTATCGTGCATTATTCCGTCGCGTTGAAAAAAGTTGATTTTCCACGTGAGAACTCGGCGGGGCTAAGCTTCATACAGAATGCGATCGATGATGAAAGAATTTCAGAATTGTTAGCGTTAACCCAATTAGCTCGTCTGGATAAAATTAATCCCGAGGCGTGACTTTTGCAATGTACGAAAAATACTGTAATTTATTCATCGCATCAAAGCTCTTCCCTTCTTGCTGACGTCGACGTCGTATTTTCAATCGTCGTCTCAAATTGCGTAAAAAGCTCCGCGCGCGAACACGCGCTGACCGACTGATAGCCGCGTACGCTCCCAAGTCGCAAAGACAACAACGCGGGGACAGCTGGAAAATATATATTATCGATCGATTAAGACGCTAAGGATCACTCAAGGATCTCGTGCTGCTTGACTTTTATGTGTACGAATCGAGTCTCTCTCTTATACTCGATGCGCCAATGTCGTTCTCGTTTAGATTCGTTATAGACAAAGAGAAATGATTACGCGTTTTTTTTCTTCATCTTCTGGAGCCCGGAACGGGATGTGTGAGCGCGGCCGCTAGAGACGACGATCGAGAGATTGTTATTTTATTTATATAACGACGCGCGACGATCGAGATCTATTCGTATTTATTATATCACGTGTATAAGTAAAGGATCGCGAGCGCACGCGAGAAAAACTAATTCCTCGCGGGCGGAGAAATCGTGTGAATTTTTGCGACTCGCAGACAATTAATTAAGATAATTCGAAAGCTTTTACGGCTCGATAATCGTATCGCAATTAGCGAATCGGTCGTAATTGAGCAGTATGAGTGTTATGTGTGTTAGCGCGTGAATCACAGCCGCGCTGTGACGTGTTACACATATATTACATACGAACGAACGACAAAAAAAATTGCGTGGCATATCGGGGGTCACCGACACCGCGAACGTGTGCGTGTGTGTTTATTCTTCGCGCGATCTCGAAACGCGAATTTTACGAAGAATTAAAAATAACAAAAGACCAACGAAAAAATATATCGTACGAGTTCGCAAGCGCGCGATCAAGCGTGACGATCGAAATTCGCGTATATAAAGCTGACCGACTTTACACGTTTATACACAAGACTCTTGCGCCCCTGCCCCCCGACTGCATATTCTCCTGGAAATCGCTAAAAGTAGTTTAATGTTCTTTACGGTTTCGTGTTTGAATAAGGGAAAATGCCACGAAAAAAATGAGAGATAAAAAGAACGACTCGCGCGCGAGCACGTGACAAAGTCCTCGCTCCTGATTTCTCCGCAGCGGAGCCCGTTATAATAAACAACGAATTTAAAAGTAATAAATCACGACTCGTTACGCGAACTCTCTGAATATTATAACTCGCGTGCACACAAATTCCTAAGATATTATCCTTTATGTGCACTCTACATATACATAGAGGATGTTTTAAGGTCGGCTCGGGTACGAGCTTATACGAGTAGCCGCGCGCGCGACGTACGATAAAGCGTCCAATAATACGGAGAGAAAAAAAGAAGAGAAATTTCTGCGCGAAAAATCGTGTAGGTACATTATTGTATGTAAATGCCCGTTACAGCTCGTCGACGAGAGGCATCATCTCGTTTCTAAATGTATACATGTGTATATGTGCGCGCCGTGCTCGGCAATCTGCAGCACAGTATGAGAAAGAACAGATGCGCATTGTTGTATACGAATAGATAATTACATTTATCGCGACACATATTACCTACACGCCCACACGTCGAATTTGCACATGTGCTCGACTATTATTATCATCATTGCCGTATCTTGATTCGCGCGATTTCTCAAAGAACGAACCGTGTGGACGCGCGTCTGGTATCTAATTTTCAATTTAATTATTGCCGCGCAACCTGCCATTTTATTATTATTATTATTGTTTTTTTGTTTTTAATAGCCATTGTTAAATATACTCAAGAAAATCATAATTATTTATTCTAAATATATCTCTTACAGCTACGTATAATAACGAGAGGCGTTCGAATACGCGCGCAACAACGTCATTTGTAATAGTGCGCGAGCCCAGTTATACGCGGCATTCGTCACTGGGTCGTTAGCTCTCTCGACCGAATATTCTGCTCTCAGCTGCGACACTTTCATATATAATGCGACGACGTCTCGATGCGGTGCATTCATCAAGTTGTACATATATACTATATATATTTACAATTTTTTGAAAATATATAACGAAGAGTCGAGAAAACAAAGGGCGAGCAATTTCAGCGAAGCTTTCAAAAACGATCGAGCTTTTTCGACAATATGTATTCGGGACCATTAGTCGAAATCGGACAGGCGCAGGTGTGTGGGTATGTACATATAGAAAAGATCGAGTGTTGTGTATAGACGTGAAACGCGAGCACGGTCGAAACTAACGAGGTCTATCTGGCACGATACGCGAATTCTTTTATGCGGCCGATCGCTCGTATATATCACCGAGTTACGAATTTAGAGATGTGTAACGAAGCTCTACACACGTCGATTGCCGTGTAGTGCATCCAAAAAACACCAACACACATAGCTCGCGTTTTATTTCGTGCACATGTGCCGCGCACCCACACACGTTTTTCCGTGAAATCCGACCGACGAAGAAAAGAGAGTATCAGCAGCAGTTAAAGGAAGGCATGCATATATTATATATATGACGTTAAACGCGTACGTATATGTACGCACGCGACGAGTCGCTGCTTCTACACCGCTGCCAAATGCTGTGACGTTTTTTTTTTGTCACTCTTTTCTCTCTCCTCTCGCACTCGCTATATAGCGCGCGCGCAGGCAAAAGTGCGTGACAAATTTTATGCTGCGACGCGCGAGACGAGGAGAGCTTCGCCGCCGCGTTTTGCATAAACGATGAGAGCTCGAGATTTTTGCCACGCGCTACGCCGTGAGAGCGAGAAAGAGTGTCTTTCGTGTCGGCGGCGGCGGCGGTGGTGAATCACGCGCGTTTAGCACCGACGCGCGAGAACATAATACCTATCTATGCTACTATACTACCGTTCCCGTGGTTGAATAAAATTTCGTATAGCAAACTAACGCAGAAACTCTCTTTGACGCCTTTTATTTTATAACGAGAGAAAAATGCGTACACGTATTTTTGTATGCGCAATGCGAGCAATGCGATCTCTCCCGGAAAATAACCGCGTTATCGCGCGCGTAAACATTGACGTTCGTCTCTTCTTCGTTTTTTTTTTTTTTTGCGAACTCCAATTTTGGCGTGTATGCGTGCGTGTACACAATATAATACATCGCCAAAAGCTAAGCTACGTAGCTCTCTCTCTCGCTCGCTTCGAAAACATCTCGAATTAGTCCTCTAACTCGTTCGAAAAACAAGAGCATAGCTCTCTCGGATTCGTCTGCTGTATACAAGATATATACGCTGCTGTTATTGCTTTTCTCTCTCTCTCTCTCTTTCAATATGCACCTACCGTTGGCCTTTTCAATGCACTCGCATCGCTGAACGAGTGTACGGTCGCGTACGGGCTCGAGGCGGCTACGGATATCGGTATGGTTATCATGATGATGCTCTCAGCAGCAGCTTTTACTCCGTATATAGATCGAATGTATATATGAAGGTTGCGTTGCGTACGTCCTGCTAAAATTGCGAGTATTATACGCGCAGTATATGCACTTCACCCACTGGCCAGCACTATATATATATTTTCCGTAGTTAATCACCACGAGCACTTTCACTTGATAAATAATCGATAACGAAATTAACGGACTCGAAACCGATCGATTTATTATTATAATAAAATCACGAACGGCAATGACGACGACGAGGAGCCGATAATGAGACCGTGAATCGTCAAAGTCATGATTTTTTTTTAATGTACAGAGTTATATACAGAAAAAAAATAATAACGCGCGTATACACAGTGTATATTTATATATATAGATTATTGTGCGTTTGAGCTTGCTGCGTGGTCGAAGCCACGCGAGAGTCCGTCTGCAACTGGCAAGGGTGGTTGGCGCGATGCCTCGGCTCTCTCTCTCTCTCTCGCTTGAATAATATTGTGTACGCTGCACACGCACGCACACACACACACACACGCTCATCACGGCCTCGAGTGGGAGCCCGGTTGGCTTGCTTTTTTTTTTTCTTTTTTATGCGTGACGAGACGACCAACAGTCTGCTAAGATCGGTGCGGTGCATATGTATAAGTAAAACGTATATAGAGATACACGAGAGACACGAGTTAGTATAATAAACGATTTCGCGACCGATGTGCGCGCGGCCTTGGGTACATCTTCTTTTTTCTCGGATAAATCGTTCGCGCGACACAGTATAGAGCACAGCGATATTATATTATGTCGAATAACAGGGGATGCGCAGGATATGACAATAAGCGTTAAGGTCACCCTTCGATCATTTTTTTTTTGGTCGTCCGAATTTCATTATCACTGCACTCGATGGCTTTTTATTTCAGCTTGGGTGACCGTGTTGATGAGTATATTATACGCACGCATAATATACGCGACATGTTTTTTCACGCGCGCACACATACACAATCGTATAGCGACTACGAGATATATTCCATATCGAATACATTTTTTCACGTACGAATCCGAGGCGTATCATCCAAGGAATAACAACGTTGTATTACAATGTCGTACGAAATGCGCTACACTGCACACATACATTTACGGAAGCTCTCGCACATTACATAAGTTTAATCTCGAACGTTGCCGAGTACGAGTACAAAATATTAAAAAAAAAAAAAAAAAAATTACTTTTTATGCCTCGCGAGTCTTCACGTTTCTCCACTTCACAATGCTCGAAAAATAACAAAAAAAAAAAAAAGAGCGGAGGTAGAGAAAGAGAGTGAGAGAGAAACGAAGAAGAGTCCCGATAATTATTCGAGAGTCGTACCAGCGCACGTATGTATAATACATTGTAAACGTGCTCTATTACTCTGCGTTCGAACACGCGTCGAGTGTGTGCCGCGCACCGCCTGGCGCGAACGATCCGCCGCGCGTGCACACAGCGACGAGGGTGAAAGCACATGTAGGTACGTGGTAGAACAACAACAAAATAAATGAAAAAAAAAATCTATGCATCGAGTGCTGTGCTGCGCTACTACATACTGTATGTGTTTCCAAAGTGTCATTCGACAATGAGGATCGACGGCGTATACGCGTGTGTCTGTGTCTGTCTGTATTGCGCTGCTACTACTGCATGTGAATGGGAAATGAGAGAGACAAAGAGAGAGAGAAAAAAGACCTCGAGGTTGAAAAAAAAGTGTTATGTGTCTTAGTAATTGATGAAAATTAAATGGAATGGCTTTCGCGCGACGCGTAGGTGCAAATTTCTCGTTACGCTTGTATGTATATCTCTGCCGCGCGTGCACACGCAAACAGCCGGGCTACGCGATCGCTTTGACGCGGCTCTACTAACGAAGTTTTCAAGGATGAAAGTTCAAAGATTCGATCGAATTTTCTCCGTTAATCCCGTATCGTTACACCGTGTGTTCCATTATCATGGGGGTGTCGGCGGGTTGGGGGATCTCGTCCCTGACCACAGCTACTGGCACGAGCATACGTAATTACCCGGCCATTATGGTGGTACACTAACGCGAAACTTGTTTTAACTTTTCAACTGCTGTACAACACGTGCTGAAAACGCTATCCAATGACAAAATCAATATCCAATCGATACGTACACACACAAACATACATACATACACGCAGGCATCGTTTTTCACCTTGAAGACACTATCGTTTGAGTGTTTGCTGAAGCAACTAACAAATTTTGCCGCGCGAACGTGATCAAACTGTGATTTACTTTTTTTTTGCCACGAGCTCGAGCAATTCTCTAAGATGCATTAAATTTTTTTCTCATCGGGCTGCGGTATTTTAAGAGCGTAATTAATTATTCATAAAATATTATGACGTTTCACGGGTTCGTTAATTCTCGAAATATATAGTCGATAACAGAATCGAATCTATACTATCGATTCGAATTATTCTCCCGAGCTATTTATAATACGGTGGTGCCCATGGTCTCGTGTGCGATGATGCAGGTCGAAGCTCGCGCGCGCGCGCAATTTATATACGCGCGTTTGTGTGCAATGGAAAAGTTTTTGACGAATGGCTGTTGTTATTTTTACCATGCATCAAACGTCACACATATTTGCCATCCGATATTTCCATTCGATTCGATCGGTAATTGGCGTTTAATTAGCGGTTATTCAATTTTACAACGTTATATATGTGATCGAAAGAAAATATAACATTTGTTATTTTTTCATCATCGAGAACAATATCATTCGAATTTCAGTATAGTATCAGAGTTTTCACCGTCGAGTGTCCCACCGGCTCTTGATCGTCGTGTTTTTATGATACATTTTCAATGAAAAACACGAATATCAAGCGACGATTTATGACTTTTATTCATGCCACTCGAAGTGGAGAAAAAAAAAAGAGTTAAAACCTTGTCGAGCTCGCAGCATAATACGCATTAATGCCATGAAAATTTTGACTTTCGAAGTTTGAACTTACTTGATTTCAAAGATATAAAATACCGCTATCTCGAGAGAGGCTCTAGCGATGTACAGGTAGGACGACAATGGCCGACGAATATCCGAAACTTTTTAATTTTAATTTCAGTCCTCTTTCTTAATACACCCTCTCTCGAACCGTGTGCGCGCGTATTATCCGCGAAAATAATAACGAGTATAATAATTTCCGTCGTCGTCGTCGCACAGGAAACTCTTACAAGAGCCCCCCAGACACACACACACACACATACACAAGACGTCTCTTTTCTCTTTAGAAAAATTTCTCACGTTTTGTACTCACTCACGCGGCCCGTAGACCTTCGCGAAACGCCAGAGAGAAAATATTATTATATATATTTGAAACAAAAACGTGCGCTACTAAATGCACCGCTCGTACGCGTATACGATCGCGTCACACAGCCTAGGTGCGCGCGAGACTCTTGGCAAATTTTCGCTGCACCGAGTGACATTACATTCGGACAAATGATTTTTCACTGAAGAAAAGAGGCGCATATATGTAGATGCGCGGCACACACGAATTGCTTCGAGTCATGACGTTGGCCTCATCATCATTGACTAGTCCTACCTTATTATTGCATAATTTTTTTGTCAGATTAGATTGATATATTGTGACGTTGGGTCGGTGTATAATGTACGATTTGGTGTATTTGAGTTTAGCCGTCCGTCTAGAAATGTCAAATGTCAGGTATTATGGCCCCCGGCTGATCTGTACTTTGTGAACAATATACGATTTTCTGATTTTGCATTTTTCGACGAGAACATTAAATAAATCATTTCAACGTCGATCGACGATCGCCAAAAAAACTCTATCATCGACGAGGAGAACTAGTGTAAGTCAGAAAAAAAGTAATTGATTCTTAATTTTTGTAAATATGTTCGCGCGCGCGGCATACAATTATTCGCGATCACCCGTCGATGCAGCAGCATCAGCAGCAGCAGGCTAAAATTATAATTATATCTTCGCGTTCAACAGTGCGTCGCCGAGAGCGAAGATCATCGTGACATTAACAAATTGATTGAAAGTTGTTCAGCCGCGCGCAGGAGCCACAACAAAAAGCCTATTATTTAAAGCACGTCATAGAGAGAAGGAGCGAGCTGCACTGTGCTCGCCGCGCGCGGTGTGTACGTCTCGCTTACGTCTATTTGCGGGAGGATGAAAAATGAAAAAAAATGAAGAGGAAGAAAAAAATAGAAAAAAAGAAGCGAGAATCGCTGGCTCATTGCATAATGGATATTGCATAAAAAAACATATATAAAAGCCAGTTTTTACCGTTTGAAAAAAAATTGACCATTTTTCAAGTCTCTCTCTCTCTCTCTCAATCTCTCGCTCTCGCGCGCGCGTGCACTCGTCGTGTCGGCAGAGAAAAAACTTTAAATGGCACGCAAAGTGCGGATGAGCTTTTCCTATCGATGACAAAGCACACGATGATTCGAAAGACGACACGCGAAGATGAGCATTCGTACAAATTGGATTGAGGAAAAGGAATTAAGTAATTAGAAAGTATTCGGATTGGCTTGGTCATTCGTTTAATTTATATTTTAGCGAGTTTTTCTTAATGAAAAATCGGCATAACTTTTTAATTAGTAAAATTGGTTTCATCTTTAAAAAAATAGTCATTTCTAGTAATATTGCTGCCTAATTTTTGTCATTATTATTTTATTTAACCATCCGAAGTAGGCTTACGTCATAAGAGATGTTTTTCTTCCTTTAAATTTATGCCGATTACTAAATTTCAATTTTATTATGCTTCCCTGTGTGTTATCGATGTCTATATTTAAAAGGACAAAATGAAAAAGACCAACAGCCGTCAAATAGTTGTTGTAGTCTTAACACGATTGCGCTAAGATGAATTGGGACAAAAAAAAAGGAAAGAGAGACAACGACGACTCGAGAGACAACGTTTCTCTCTCTCTAGCCTGGCTCGTGTCAAAACACACAACTTGAAAAACTCACCTCGCGATTTTCGCAAGGCACAACTAGTTTTACAACTCCCGGCTCCGTGGCTGCCGCTGGCGACGATACCGCTTCTTCAATAATATAATAATAATATAAAATGCGTCCGTGTGCACGAATCAGGAAAAATTTTTCTTCCTCCGCGGTGTATAGCTGCAGCGGCGATATCTTTGCTGGATTTTTTTTTGTTCTTGGCTTTTTTTTTTATTGTATACGAATTCAAGGTTGCGCCGCGCACACAGCACTATAGCACCAACGACAGTTTTATGTCACGTTTCCAACGCTCGCGAGCGCGCGCGCACAGACACACACATGCACTAGCTTCTCTTCTTTTTTTTTGTCGTTCGACACTTTTTTTTTTTATAACGTCGCTATATAAAAATGTGGGATGAATCTTCGCGCGCGCGCTCGCGCACAAATGTCCCCGAGATCGGGAATTTCACGAGGTAAATAAATAATGTATCACTGCGACTAGGTCACAACTGCTGCCGCTGCAAAAAAAAAAGAAAGAATCGGCACTGCATGTTTGACTTGGAAATAAGCCTATTTATTGCCCCCGTCGATCGCGCCCGAGTTAGAGCGATATACATACGTATTTTTGGCGAGAAATACTTTTGTTTAATTTATTCTTTATCAGGAGTCGTAACGTATACTACAATAAAAAAAAATATGCAAGCGCGCCGCGAGAAGATGAGTCAACAATATCGGAAAATTGAGCGAAGAAATGTTTTATTATTTTTCAGCGCGCTCCTCGCGATCCGTCTTCGTTTCGTTATTACGTTTACGAGTCCGCGCATGAATGCTCAACGCGACTCGATATCTTCGGCATATATTATTTTTTGTTGTCGTTCATAATATGAATACTCTCGACTCCGACCGCGGGCAGCCAAGACTAAATTACATTAAAAATGCATAACAATCGCTCGTTAAATAATTTTTCGCGTTTTAATAGAAGCTTGCATATGTGTTCTACGTAGTACGAGGCTGAGGCTCGATGAGAGCTTTGAGTACGTCAGACACACATACACACGCAGACACGCGAACAATTGCCAAAGAGAGCTAAAGCTGCAACAGCAGCAGGCACGTAAATATAAAATAATGCTATACGTGCTCGAGTAGCGATCAACAAACTCGCGTCGCGCGCTCTCTACGGCTCGTGAGGCGAGTCTATCTCGCAATCGATTTTCAGTGGCAACACGACGATTGTCATCCGATCTTAAGGTCAAATCAGTCAACGACGAGTGTAGTGTGTGCGGATTTTACGCTCGCAAAAATACGCATGTACGTGCAGCGACCACCTCTTTACTCTTGATACAAACGCGCACTGTGCGAATCCTCACCGTTTCACCCCCGCACCGATGTGTAAACGATAAAATTTGCCTCGATTCTCGTTTGTTTTTTCTATTTTTTTTTTTTTTATTTATTTCTTCTTCGCGTCGCACCCACTGCTGCTACCTTATGTCTGGCTAAAAACCGCACTGCATCGTGCACCGTACCGTGCACTTCACGTAACTCGAGTCAAAGAGTATGAGAGAGAGACAGGCACGAAAATCTGTCCGCTGCTGCTGCCGCAGCAGCACACGCACACGCAGATACGAGCCGACGCGCAGCCAACTAAACAAATATCGACGACTCGTGAACCGAGGACACGTCTCTCGAGAGCAGCAGCAGCAGCAGCAGTAGCATCGGTGGCTACTGCCGCCACGCACTATTAATAAGCGACGCTCGACCTGATACCTGATATAGGTGCACTACGGAGCAGCTCGCATTATAATGTATATATCTTCTAAACTCTTTTGCATCGGTTTCTCTCTCTTTCTATATGACACACACACGCTCGAGTAGTGCGCGCGCGCCTATATACGAGAGCGCAGTCAACAATGCGCGTGCAGCGTGCGGACACACCGCTGTGTATACTACTACTACACTAACTGTCGTGCAGTGTCCGCCGCGTCGTATCTGAAAACTTCTGCAGCGCGCACAGTGAAACGGTGTTTGTGTGTGTGTGTGCACACATCGGTGTGTCCGCGCATTAGCCGCGCAAGAGGCCCCCGATGCCGATTATGCTTAATGAAGTGTGCGCGCCGCGCAAGTATAATAATGAGCGAGAAAGAGAAGGAAGAACAAACGAACGAATGAACGAAGGTGTCGTCGTTGTCAGTCTTTCTCGCCTCTAGCACGTCTGGCACGAATGTATGTATATGCAGATATATAATTGCCCCGATGCGCGCGCTCGGTCGGTCTAACTCGTTCGCGCGTTGCAGAGATATACGTGTGTGTGTGCCAGTCAGTAGCTGTGCGATGCGCTTATGACAGCGCTTAACACACACACACACACACTCACACGGGACTTTGTATATTATACACGTGTGCGCGCTCGCGTTCGCGGTAATGCACGGCAATTTGAAATTCGCGCAAGAGTATATACGTGCGCGGAGGATAGTTTAACGCGGTTTTCGAAGTTCCATGGCGGCACCTAGACTCGGTGCGATTGTACATATAGGACCGCGGCGTGACTCACTATTATCATTATTATTGTACGTGCACCGGGAGTCGCGAGGAAATTAACGATGCTCGAATACACGAGCTAAAAGACAGCTGGAAGATGCGGTAGCGCTCGTCGTCGTCGTCGTCGTCTTTGCCGCGCGTTTTCGTAGTTTTAATTTTTTGCGCACTCTCGCGTGAATAAATTACGCGCGCGCGCGCGCGAACGCTTGGCACACGGTATGCGCACGATTGTAATAATGTATAAAAGCTGCTGAGTAGCGAGAGAGAGAGAGCGAGATAGCGTGTATAGTATACCTTTTCCGTAACTGTAACTCGAGAGGGAGAGAGATGAGAATGCTACATTATGCAAAACGAGAATGATTACGCGAGGCCGAATAAAATGTGTGTATTATCTCCGGGAGAGGTTTGCATATTTCGCCTCCTTGTGCCTTATGCGGAGATCGTGTTATATACATTGTTGTTTTCGCGTGAGGATGTATATCTATATACGAGCGGGCGCTGATACAGCATCATCGTCGTCGTCGTCGTCGTTGTCGGCCCGAACGATGTGCTCTGCACGTTATGCATTTCCGAGGGAGCTTTCGACCGCCTTCTGTATATTTGATTTCGTTCATTTTCTCATTACTTATATATAGCTTTTCGGTATATATGCACGCGTCTTCTGCATCGGGCGTACATTTCGGCATGAAGAATTCTATTAATATTATCTCTCTCTCTCTTATTTCGTATATGGAAGTTATTGAATCTGCCTCGCTCGCGCGTCCGCGGCTATTTTGCCGACCGCGACAAGGTTTATTAATAAACTCTTTCGGTAGTTTCGTCAAAAAGTCGACGAAAGCAGATGCAATGTATGCGCGGTGCGGGCACGTGGTCTCTCGCAGTTGCACGAGCTATTCGAAATATTAGGGCAATATTATGCGAGAAAATTTTTCCTTATTTTCCTGTCGTCAGCGGCACTAAAAACCTATACGACGATTTTTTTGCAATTCCGCATACAAACAATTATCGGATCGTTAATACGACTCTCGGCATCCGGAAGCGTATATCTTGTGCATGTCTCATCTGCCTGGGTTTCGAACTTGGGGGAAAAAAAAAAACATTTTTTTTTTTTTTGCTTCGTTCTCGTACATTACTGCGCAGTTATTAAAGCAAGCGTAATTACTAATGATTATGATGTTTTGATCTGTTGAGTGCTCGTATATCATTGTCAATTGTGCAATGCCGTTGTACAGTATATATTTTTTTTTTTCTACAACCGGAGCGGCAAAAGCTCTCATCTCGATAGCTCACATTGTATATGCGTTAGAAAGAAGAAAAAGGAAAACGTTTTTACTATGCCAAAACTAACGTATAATACCCGAATGTTAATTAGCTTTTAGCGGCGACGTGTCAAACGGATATAAGGCCTATTCACCTTCTTTATTTTTAATTATACGGCGATTTGCATTCGCGAGTGTATCTGCGTGTATGAGACTGTCGTTCTCGTGACTATTGGACGTGAGCCTAAAATTTCATTACTCCAAATGGTTCATCGTCACGCTCTCGGCGCGTATATAAGCGCATTAAATTCATCCCTTTTATAATGAAAAACAAACCCCCCACACACGTGTCGCAGTTAAGCGACACACAACACACACATTAATGCGTACACGCGAACTCGGTGCGTCCAAGAATCATCGCAAACAACAGACGCGCTCGATGTGTTTACAGAATTAAGTGTAATTGTTGTTGTTGTGTGCGACGTTCGGAGAATAAAAAGTTTCGGTGTGCGAGATTTACGAGACGCGTGCGACGAGAGTCTCGAGCTCTCGCGCGCCATTTGTTACCGAAAGCCACCGCGACCGGAGTATTATAAGTAGGGAAAACTGTACTGCGGGGAGCATAAATTTTCGGCGGCGTTTTAATGTTTGCGGCTATTCGACGTACACACGCATACACACACACACACACACATACTTTGGCGGGGAGCTATTGGATTTTGATACGCGCGGAAAATGTACGTACACAAGCGGAAAAACTTTGTGTTACCGTCGCGACGAGTTTATAATTCGAAACAAACTCTCTCTCTTTCTCTCTTTCCTTGAAATCGATCCTCGCGGTCGCGTATACCAACCGATAAAATAGTTCTGAGGACCACTCCAACTCGATGCAATAGAAAGGTTAATATTTTTATATTTCTAATAATATCTTAATTAATCATGAAACTTTGCTTTTTCTCTTATGGATTCCTAAATTTTCGGAACGCGACATCTAGCGCCAACTAAGGTATTATTTGATGTTTTACTCGCTTAGGACGAGATTTGTTGACGATAAGTAAAGATTTATAAAAATTTCTAGCGTAGATTTCGATTTTGAAAAAAGTGTTAAATTTGAAGTTTAAATATGTCATAATTCACAAAATTATCAATAAAACTGTATGGTTCGTGCGACATTTCCTAGCTGGTACCAATTGATCGCTTCAAATTATGCGATAATTCGAATTAAATGAGCTCGAATTATGTGATTTTCACTGTACATATTTTATTTACGCGAGATGTCGTACAATCGTGAACCGAATTACCGTAGCAAATTTATACGAGCTTAATTATCCCGTACGATCATTTTTTTGTCCATTCAATATACATAAACGCGCGACTGGCCTCGCGCATCGAAGCCTTTATTACCAGCCATCCGCGCATAATATAATGTATATCGGGGCAGGCAGTCCTAAAACGAATAATAATGGCAAATCGATGGCGCGGGGTCGCTGCGTTGCCGTCGCGGAGAAAAATTCAAAGCTCATTTGTCCCGTTTCGTACGGTAATTTTATCGCTCTCTCTCTCTTTTTCGATTCATGCGCCGATAGCCATAATTCATATATATAAAAAAAAACCATCGACGAGGGGAGGACCGTTTGACCTCAAGGTTGTCTGGGTATTATTCTGGCCGCGAGGGTTATACAATTTTCAGCCGTAAGCATTTCGAAACTAGACGAGCTTTAACGAGCGGCAACGGAAAGTTTACCTCGAGCGCAAATATTTACCCTTTTCAAATGCGCGCCCGGCGCGAGTCCGAAATGTGTTACACACGCGCGGACGAGCCGCGCGTTATAAGAACAGAAAAGAAAGAAAATTACGCACCAACGAACGCGCCCGCGGCTCGCTGTTTATCTTGGCCGCGAGTGAAAGTTTTTAGACGATCGATATCCTTCGCGGATACGCGATGATCGGTCGCTACGATCAAAAGCTCGGCCGCGAGCGAGCTCAAAAATTTTCCACCCGCGCACATCGAGCGCTATTTCGACGATGATTATAATTCTTCTATCTCACAGCATTCGCATCGTGGAAAGCTCGGTATAGCAGGAATATAAACCTCGAGCTTTATGCGCGCACGACTTCGGTGCATTAGGTTTTAAAGCTACACGCATGCTCTGTGCCGCTGCTCGCTGAGTCAGTTTATTACATACGTATGCGCGCTGCATATACGTGCATATAGAGATACAGGTATGTATCTCGCGCAGCTCTAGCGTGAAAATTACGCATTTTCACGCGCAGCCAGTGTGCGCTGCACGTGTTTCTATTTTTGGCCCTCGTGCTTTCAAAAGCCAAGCCAAAGCTCGCTCTTTCTTTCTCTCGTTCGCTGATACTGACTGACGCGCGGCATCATCATCATCATCATCATCATCGTCGTAGTCATCATTCGCCCAGCTCGTGTTTCATCCCTCCGCGCGTCGCGGTTTTCATAAATGCGTACGCGCACGTACGTATATAATGTGCGCGAATAAAGAGCGAGTGATTTTATGAATTAGACAACGGAGCCGAGCGATCGTTGGCGGAGCACTGCTGTGACGTCGACGGGCGGGCTTTGTCTCGACGAGACAATGAAATTATACCCGGCGCACACCGCACACCGGGAAATATAGATAAAGGAGAGATTACGAAAACCGAAAAAGAAAATTCGTCATTGTCGTGCGACGAGCTTTCGGAGATAGGGGAGAAAGAGAGCGAGCTTGCGGACAATGTGCACCGCGCACGCTGCTGATCGGTTTTTGAATCTCGCGGTCTCTGCATGTGGCAGTAGCGCGTACATTACGACCTCGTTCGAACGTCGCAAGATCAAGTTCATTGAATAGATTAATAACGTCGCGTGCACGCGCATCTTTTTTCTCTCTTTCCATAGTCTTTTCAATCGCAAAAACAAATTATACGTATGTGTGTGTGTGTGTGCATCTTGCACAAATCGCTCAAGTTCATTGCTTACGCAACAACCATCAGCGCCGCAGCGGTTGGTTTATTTTTCAGGAAACTTCTTCCATCTTGTCAAACAATCAAACGTTCATACCGTCGACGGCGACGACGACGACTCGTGCATTTTCTCGTTTGATTTGCCATTTTTTCTCTTCCGTTGAGCCGCGCACGTGCGTGCGTGCGGGCGGCGATGATCGTTAAAGTTAAAGCTTAATATGGAAGCCATTTGGAAGTTGAAGGAGAAAATAATTTTTACGACTTACCGCCTCGGCATCTTTGGCCCTGAAGAGATGATAATAGTAGAGGCCCTCGTCGCCTTTGATCATGTAAAGGAAGGTGCCGCCCTTGGGGTCCTGACTGGCGGGCGGCGCGACTTGAGGCTTGAGGCAGGCGCGCAGCGAATGCCTAAACAGCGGCTGCTCCTTGTTCGTCACGTAGGCCGATACGTCGCCCGACGCCACCAACACGTTCACCTACAAAAAGCAGAAAGGGGGCCAAGTAAAAAAGACGTTTCTTAAATGCCGCGAGTTCAAAAAGCTCACGATGAGCGCAGCTGTGTGTGTGTGTGTGCTTTCGAGTTTTTCCATGCTACGCGCGCCCTACACAACAGCTCGAGCGAGTTAAATGCCCGACCCCCGTTACGCTACTACTGTAAGCGTTAATTAATTTGCTTGAGAACGGAACAAGGGGTTTTTGTGTTTTTCGTGAAAGCATCGGAGCCGCGGAAAAGAGCTCGCTCGTAAAAAGCTTTGAGAACGAAAAAAAAAAAAAAATTTTTTTTTCTTCGTAACGCGCTAATGTCGATTCGTTTAAATACGAGAACAGCAGTGCAGGTATAGTATTTTTTGGAGCGATGGAAGCGTAATCGGATTTCTCGTATGCGCAGCGGTAATGCAATCTCAATGGCGATGTACGTACAGTATACGGTACGTATACGTGTGCGCGAACCGCTATAAATGTATACAGGATAGTCTGTAAACTTCCGCGCCGCTGTTTATTATTAGACGATGGTGCGCTGCACCACCACCACCACCACCGCACAAACGCCTTCATGACTTTGCACTTATAATGAGCTATCGTGTCAAAACAATGAAAGACGTGTGCGCGAACACCCGCTCCAACATAACAACAACTACTACTACTACTGCTACCGCTACTATATAACCCCACGCCCCGCGTGCATATTATGCGATATATAAGCGCCGCGTGGAAAATGCAATTTCTCAAAACTCGGCGCATGTATATATATGCCTATATACACAGGCGTGTGTACGTTGAATATGACGCGTCCCCTTTATTTTATTTTATCTTTTTTCCTGTTGTACTACTTCCCCTTTTCATTTCTCTCGTTCAAAATACATTGGACACGACGAAAAATTTTCCTCCAGGGGCGAAGTATAAAACTTCCTTTTTTTTTTTTCTATCCGATAAAAAGCGCGACAAAATTTGCCGGATGTTGTCGACGACGACGACGAGGACGAGCAACAGCAGCAGCAGTACTGTACATCGACGACGAGGAAAAAAAAAATTTCAACTTTTCCGAGTCCGAAATAATTCACGAGCCGAGTTTTTTTTCTTCTTCTTTTTACTGCTATGATACTACTCTTGCTGTTGCTGCTGCTGCTGCTGCATGTACAGTATAAACTTATACGCGCACGTTTATAAGATCTATAACTCGAGAGAGCTACTTTAAGGTTTGACGTCAACCAATATCGCCTCGGCATGCATATACAGCGTATACGTATATGTAATGTACGTATGTACGCGAAGTCTTTTTTTCTCTCTATGCGCGGCATGCGTATAAAAAAAGTTTTTGCATCGTTCATGTACTATGTAATATCAATTCCGGACTAATAAAAATTTCACGAGCTTAATGCGATCGTCCTCTTACTCGGTTCTCTCTATAATATACATTTGATAAACTCGGAAGTGAATAAAAAAAATTTATATCATAAACTCAATGCGTAACTAAAATTTTCATGCGCTAATAAGATAGAAAGAAAGAAAAAAGTAATCGCGTCTCTCAAGTACAATTGCCTACAAATCTATTTTGCATGAGTCCGATTCCACATCATGTGCGGTTATCTGTGTGGCGGTGCAGCAGCAGCATCAGCAGCCCAGACACGACACAAACGATAAAAAGTAAACTAGGCTTTCACGTGCATTTAGGTGCAAGAAGCGATTCGTAATTCATCTTTGCTGCTGCATGTAGTCTCGCGACCGAGACGCTACTCTCCCGAGCCTCGGTATTATTATACGTATACGTGTATATACTCTTGCCGCATACAGCATAAAGATATCAAAACTGAGCGGGTCGCGCCGCGCGGCGCTCGTTTATAAACTATATAATACTCGTTTGCTGCTGCTGCATATACGCCAGAGACTCGTTGTATATGTATTGCAGCATATGCAGGCGCGCGAGCGAGCTCCGAGTCTTGAAAAGCTGTCTCGCTTAAATAAGCCGCGCGCTCTGCACAGAGCTATATATACTGCTGCTACTACTACTGTGCTTTGCTGCTGCTGCTGCTGCACTTGCGTAATAAATATTTTTCAATCTTTTTCCGAATAATTGAAAAAGCGTTCGCGTTGAGACACAACGCGGTCGTACACGGCTCGGCGCTTCTAATCTTTTTTTTTCCTACCTCTTTTACTTTACTTTAGCGGTACAATTAGCGAGACGACGACGACGACGACGAAGACGGCGGTGTTTGTTTTTTTTGCCGTTAATGATTTTTCTTTCTCGCTTTCTTTCGAAGTAGCGAAAGATTACAAAAGTAATACTTTGCATTGACATATCGTTTGCTACATCGAAAAACATGTGCGTAGTAGTAGTAGTTGTTATTACTCCATTATAATCTCGGGGGGGAAAAGGCTTATCTAATCTGTACACAATAATCCATATCGATGCGCTGCGTGTATAATGGCTCATAAGTGAATTTCTAATCGCCAAAGCCCCTCGACAGGCCATTATTATTTCTTATTAATTGATTGCGTGAAACGGCACGCGTAGTCGTAGAAGAAATTTAAATGACTTCGCTATTTTTTTTTTAAATGGCATAAAACAATCGACATGGTCAATCACGATCAAATCAGTATTGTTATTTTCGCGTTTGAAAAAAATGTACGTAACATCAACAAGAACGCACTTGACTCTAATTTTCCGCTCGGATTCTCGTCGCTCGAATAAGTCAATGCCTATGGAAAATTGGAGTAAAATCATAATATAAAGGTGAGTACGGCGTTGGCGCGAAACTCAAGTCGACAATTAAAGCTCCTCGCGTGTTACAAAGAAAAAATTTATAGCGATAAAATTCGAGCTGTTGATTTTTGTTCTTTTTTTTTTGTTTTTTTACGTCGTAGATATATATCGTACTACTGGACGTACTCACCTTCTGCGGCACGTTTTTCTTCTTGATCTCGCTGATGATCCAGGGTATCATGGGAGCGGCGCAGCGCCGGTCCATGGCCGTGCAGCCGCAGTATTCGAGCGGCATGTGCTTCATCTTGGCAGCCAAAAGAAGACGCTTGGGCGGCGGGGATCCGAGCGCAGAAGAAAAAAGTGCCTCGTCTTCTTCTGCTGCAAAACTGCTGTCTTGTATCTGTCTATCTATCTATCTCTCTCTCTCTCTCTCTCTCTCTCTCTCTCTCTCTCTCTCTTCTTCACTCCTCTCGCAACGCACACACACGGACGTGCGTGTGTTCTCAGTCTTCTCTCTATGCTCCGCTGCTTCTTCTTCTTCGTCTTCTGCCACCCTTATCTCTCGCGAAATCCATGTGCTGCCGTCGCTGACGCTACTCTCTCCTACCGCCTATTATATGTATAAGCTATACGTGCGGAAGATGGAGAGAGAGAGAGATGAGGTGAGGTGAGGGGGAGGCGGGCGGGCGGGGAGAGAGAGAATTCGCCCTTTTGTACCAAGTCACATCGTGGATGCCAACAACCCCTCGCTTCTCGGTGGTGATGGTGGTGGTGCTGCTGTGCCACTGTCGCTCTCCTCTGGCAGTGTGTGTTTTTTGTACGTATGTACTTTCCTTTTCCTTTTTTTTTACTGGCTTGTATTACTAGTATGCGCTATTATGCTTTTTCTATCTCTCTGGTGGTACGTCCCGTTTTACTCTGTCGAGAAAGAAAGAGAAAAATCGTTACATATATAGGTATGTTGGTGCAAGCTCGTGTATTTTTTTTCATCTATATAGGTCTACGCCTACTATATATGTATGTATAATGTATGTGTGTGTGTGTGTGTGTGTGTGTGTATTTACAAAGTGCATGGCTTCTTTTGCTTTACGGGTTTGCGAGCATTTCGCGCACAGTGAGCCTACATACATATGTATATATTGCTGCGCATGGTCTAGAGAGAAAGAGAGAGACGCAACGCAGGGAAAGAGTTAAGTAAGTGTCGCGTGAGTGGAAGATGAACGGATTTTCTCTCTCTCTTTCCCTTCTTTTTGCTGCTGCTGCTTTACCATTCAACCGTGCACAGCGCGCCGCCCGATGCAGTTGTTTTTGAAGTTTTGCGTTCGCGCACAGACATACATACACACACAGCAGACAGACTCTCTTTCTCTCTCTTGCAGTTGAAAGCTGGTTAAGAGCTGGAGCGCGCGAGTTTTGCGCTTGGCTTGTTTTTCGGGGTAAAAGCGAGCTTGCGCAAGCGGCAATATAGAGTGGCCGAGTATAAATGCGATCGTAACGCGTTTAAAAACTGATTTTAACGATTAAATAATATAAAATGTATAAAAAAAATAAAAAAATAGATTTCGAGCAATTCCCTGAGTACGCTCGACTTATTTCGAGGCAAATATAAACAACGTGTGTATACAGTAATATCGTGTGTATGCGGTAAAGAGTAGACTCCGTATTCACGAGTGTATAAAAGAAAAACATCGTCGTGAGATGTAATACACGTGCGCGAGGTACGCAAGCTTTCTACCACTATACTTTTTGGTAAAAACCGCAATTGCGCGTGGGTGGCGCTGTACATATTCGCGAATGAATGACTTTTACGTATCTCTCCATCTTTTCAAGTAGACGAGAACGCGCGTGTATAATACATGTACGCACACACGAGAAGAGATAGAGAGCGAGGAAAAAATAGTACGTAGGAGGAGTACGACAATCGATATAATACAGCTACGCTACACTGAGAAAAAAATTTCATTGATTCAATGAAATATTTAATTAAATACAATCTATGAAATAATTTCATTGAAATAATCTTTTTTTATTTCATACAACAAAATACTTAATTGTTTTTACCAAAGTTTCATTGCTTCAATCAATAATTAGATTATTTCAATGAAATTATTCATAGATTGTATTTAATTAAATATTTCATTGAATCAATGAAATTTTTTTCTCAGTGTACACGGCAGACTCGAAAAAAACTAATTCCGGTGCTGCTGCAGTGTGTGTGCGCGCGCGTGTGTGTGTGTGTGTGTGTTGGTTTTCTTTCTGCCAGCAGCCCGATTTTACGCGATGTAGTAAAAAGTCCGGAAAATTGGAAGTCATTCGTTCGGAGGGAAGATTTCTTATTTTTCACCCCGCGCCGATCTTACGTATAGTGAATGTAGCACGAATACACGCGACATTCGTACAAATATATCGATTAAAAAAGTTGTGCCGGAAAGTGCGAAGCAATAATATAAAGAGAGCTCCTCCTACGATGCGCGCGACACGCGAAGAAACGTGCTATACGGAGCAATACATTTTTCGAATTACTTCCTAATTGATATTCCGGATGCAATTGTTACCCGCCCGCGCACACAAACGCACGAACTGTCGCGCGTACACGCGTACAAAAGGCACTTCAGTTTTTTAGCACGACCGCATTATAAATAGCAGCCAGGCGCCTTCGTACCTCATTATTATTACGTAAGAAGGACTGTAAATCAGAGATAAGGCGGAGGGAGAGGGAAAAAGTTACTTTACTCTCTTTTGCACGCGGCGTGCGAGCGAGGGTTAATGAACGCGCGCGCCTATGCATATATAACGCTCAAAGCTGGCTTTAAAAAAAAAAAAAAAAGAAAGCATAAGGAAAACGTGTGCACGCGCTTTTTTGCATAATATCGTATGATCGTTATAGGGATATTCGGTGGAGCCCTTTATTTTTTATGATATATAGAGTCAACGTTCGCTGCTGCCGCTGCTGCTGCCGGGTCGTATATAAGTGATTCATTACCCAATTGGATCCGCGAGATAAAGAAAAAATAATTTCAGTGAAAAAACCAGATAATTAAATGGGTACCGACGGCGTACGGCAATGTGCTATATGGCATCGTAAAATTGATAAGACCGCGAGGAATCGAATTAAATTATTTTTTGCGAGATAAAGAGGTATTTTTAATTTTTTTCTCATTTTTTTTTCGTCGATACTCGTACGACAAAACTTTTACGTTGATTACGCTTTTGTTATTTTTACTCCGAAACAACGATACCATACGTACCCGTAATACCCTCAAACGGGAGCTTATCATTGGATTATGACCGCGCACACGAAAATCGAGAGATTTTTTTTTTTATCCAAGGAAGAGATTTTTTCAGCAGCTGCGTGGCATAATGCAGCCCTACGCGTATAGCAGTCATGTATTACAGAGAAAAAATATACGTATAAAATACGGCAAATGATATTTGGAGCTCGAGAACTAGTTCACTTTGCCGCATATTAATATATAGCCGTGCACTCGTACAAAAAAAAAGAAGAAGAAGAAACGAATAAGAAAGGGTACAGCAAAAATAGGAGTATAGAGTAGAGAGAGAGAGAGAGGAAAAAGCTATATACGAAGAGCTATTAAACCGTCGTTCTCACCTGCATCAAAGGCCTACCGTAGTGTGTGTGTGTGTGTTATACGCGTGTGGGGTAGTATATTAGCCAAGCCGAAAAGTCGGCCAAACCAAAAGCGAAGATGCAACGGCGCAATATACAACACACACGTTTACGTTTACGAAAACTTTGCCCCGCGAACTTTGGCCTCTTCGCACACAACTATCACACACATTTACACACGTGCACGCAGACACATACACGCTTACATCAAAGCACAAATTCGCGTACGTACGCGCCAACACGCGCTCAACAGCAGACACTGTACGATACCGAGGGCTTTTCTTTTTTTTTCGGAGGGGTAGTAGATAGAGAAACGCACGAGAGTCACGCGATCGTCATCCAGTATATACACTTGCCAAAAGAATTACCAACAAATAATCCAAAATCGTGCGCGTGGGCGTGTGCCGAGACACACTCGATATCGAGAGAGGGGAAGATGATAGTTCGGCGTTGCGTGCCTGTGCAGATAATAGTTGTAATCTAGTTTAGTAGAGGGAAAACATTACGTACGATGCGAACGCGTTATAGAGGTATAAGAGCAGAGAGATTGTGTCTCGCGTACGTTTGTACCGTACTATGTGTGCGCTGCGCGAAACGACGCGTCGTGCAACATCTGCCTTATATTCTACGACAATGCATCGCTTGTGAAAGACCGAGAGCCACTGAAAGGGCTGCTGCTGCTGCTGCTGATGCGCGAGGGAAGAGAGTAGAAACAGCAGCAGCAGCAGCCGAAGCAACCCCCCCTTAAAGCCAAGAGAAAGCGAGAGAGTGAGCAAAAAAACCTACCCTCTCGTACGCGCGTGTCTTGTGCGCATATGTATGTGTGTAGTAAAAGTATGTGTGTGTGTTTGTGCTGCTGCGAGTCTAGGCGAAATGTCAATATACGGCCGCGCTTGCGCTACACCAGTCGCCGCTGCCGCCGCCGCCGCCGCCGCATTTTCCAACCCCCTTTTGAAGCTGAGCGCGCGCGTGAGAGAGCAGCAGAGCAGCAGCGCGTTGTATCTGCGTATAGGCTTCGAGATTGTCCAATATATGCAAAAAACGAAGATCTCGGCTCTCTCTGGACCGAAGGGAGATGCATCAAAATTACGTAATCGCGGACCGAACGAGCACTTTTTTTTCTCATTTCGTTACTCGGTTGTGTGTTCGTTAAAGGTATACCTACTCGCGTATATTATAGGGTAGGTATGCACCAGCAGCAGCAGCAACTGTGCTGCGCTCTGCACTTCGCTACTATATATAATATACCATACGTGTATACGGCGTAACGCACGATAGCAGACGAAATCGAGGTTGCCGCGCGCGCAAAAAAAAAAAAGAACTGATCGATGTGCTGGAGCTTTGAACTACAATTGGAGCGATGTTTATCGCGGGGATACAAATAGCATGACTCGTCGTCTATCATAATATATCTATATTCTACATACATAAATGTAAGACAAATCGATCGGAAAAGACGACGATCCAATGAATTATTTCCTCTTTATTTATTTTAATTTTTTTTGTAAATATGCTCCAGCAGCCGTAGAGTTACGTTTTGCATACATCTCTCTCACATAGCATGAAAAATATGTACATACGAGCAACTCGACGCTCGGCTCGAGCAGTTGTTGTATCCGTGAGTGCGGAGGCTTGTCATTACGACACACACACACACACACACTCTCAGGCATTACGTACAGCTGCACATATTTAACACACGCACAATAGGCAGGGTTCATTCCTGCGGATAATAACGTGTTTCGCGCCGCGCTCCTGAGACTGAGGCTCGCTTTATATGCGACATACGAACGACACTATATGACGCTCATGTACCGCGTGCAGTGTGCACTGCCAGTCGTTTATTAAATATCGTATAAGCGATGCATTATTAGCAATCGGCGATATCGTGTGTCGAGCTGGCGCGCGCGCGGAGGAGATGCGTCATTATCCGAGTGCACATGTACCATGAATGAGTGCGTGCATACGAGATTATCTCTATATGATATGTTATGTGCGTGCGTGTGTGTGTGGGCGTGAGTGTGGTAAATTTTGAGAAACGACAGTCGTGCCTCTGTCTCGCTGGACAGCTATCAATGTAATACGACTGTTTTTTAACGCGAGTCCCAGCACTACTACTCGCCAATTCTCTTTATTGCTATAGGTTATGTGTCAGTATGCGTGCGCGCGATAACACTTTTTCGTGCAAAAAAATAAGTTAACAACTCGATGCTTTATAATAAGAGCTAAGAACTCGAAGCAAACGTTGATCCTATACTCTATAGTAATGTCAAATAAGACCGCATCTACGACCTATACGCTTATAATTCGCTTTTATATCGTTATTATCGCGTGCTCACGGCGATTTCGATTGTGTACTGCTAGCGCTTTGATATTTCTGTCCACACATAATAACGGTTCGGTTTTCGAATACTGCTGCTGATGCTGCTGCGTTGCTCTCGATTAATGATAGATCGCTGTGCAATATGTTTCGTATTGTATCGTTATAATAACGTCGCTATTGCTCTCGGCGCTGTACAATATCGCACGCTGCTCGATCATTATTATATATGTTCGCAGCCGCGATGGCCAGCCGCACAGTCAGCTCGAGAGCGACCGTTGCTCGCGGATAAAACAATTAAGATTACGAAATGTATATCGAGCATATATAGCGCACGCTTCGAGTCGATGCGATATTATGTGTGTGGCATGTTTTATATACATTCTCGTATAGGTATATACTGGGGCACGGGGAGTGCAGTCACTGGACTTACATCGCTGCTCTGCTGCTGCTGCTGTGTCCGTGTGTGCGCGAGACTCTTGAGAGACACACGGCGTGCGCGAGATTTTCACGTAATGTTTGGGCTATGTATTCGAAACGTCGAATTTAAAAAGCCCACGGCACTTTCGAAGTTGTCGTCGTCGTCGCTGACAAAAAGACACAACAACAACAACACAAACACTCATGTAAACACAAACGCACACACGCGGGCGCGCGCACCGATATACATGCACGCAAACAAACAACTTTGCTTTAAAACACACACACCATAATGACAGATGTATCTCGCGAGGAATGATGTGCACGATGCTCTATACACTTTTCTACGATATTATGTGTACTGTATGCGTGTGGCGCGTGTATATAATACGCACACACACACACACACAAGCACGAGACGAACACCGAAAAAATAAAACGTTACGTTACGCGCGCGCGCACGAACGATGGAGACTGGCTTGATGCGAATCGTTCGCGGCTGTGGCCGAATAGTTGATATAGATGTGTGTGTGTGTGTATAGGTATCGGTGGGCGCCGCCGCGTAAGAGTGTGCGAGTTTCGCCTTTATAGAAAAGGATTATTAGTGTGCAAACGCGCTTGTGTGTATGTGTGTGTAATGTGTATGTGTGTAAATGTTTGTGTGCGCGCAGAGCGAGAGGTGATTGTATCCGCATTCGCTTCTGTAGAGTGGCAGGTCGCGACTTTTGCGATACGGGGGAATGCGCTGTTTTGAGCGCCATCAACGACATCTGACGCCGAACGAGTTGACTCGAAAATCACGATCTGTCGACTGTCGATATCCGCTGCGGCGTATATATTATATCAACGAACGATCAGCGCCCACGCCTTATCATAATAAATTTGTTTCCCAATGGATAAAGTCGATATCCGACGTGGATGCGGATCAATGATTTATAATTTTAAGAACGTTTTTACAATTGTCAATATTGCAAAATAAAATTTTTACATGTACAAATGAATTTAGTATTATATCGCTGCTGCTTGTAAGTAAAAACACAGTGAAAAACGTCATAAGAAAACCTATTTATAAAATGCCGCGAAAAAAACACACTCCACTGAAACGCTGTGGAGAAAAACACACCTCGTTAAAACGCCATGAAGAAAAACACACCTCAATGAAATACCGTGAAAAAAAACACATCTTATCGAATCACGATTTAACGAATCACGTCGAAAATATCATTATCTTTCAAAGAGGTGTGTTTTTCTTCACAGCATCCGATTAGATGTGGTTTTATTTTCACGGTACTTCGTTGAGGTGTGTTTTTACTCATAAACAGCAGTGACATATATTGTTTCATTAATTACAAAATGCACATTCTCATGACGGGAAAATCCAATCCGCTTTGGTGATGATCGCGATGACGAAGGGTATAACATTCGCGGAAGTCCGGAACTTAGACAGCACGGTAGTATACATACAGCTAAAATCTCATGGCTGATTTTGCGCTTAAAGTGTATTAACTTGCATTAAGTGACCTCATGTTTCCACGATAATAATCACATTTTGCAATACTGTCACCACTAAATTACAAAATTTATATTTATTGCAAAACGCCTATTTAATATTAAAAATTGATAACGAATATATTCGTAGAATAGAAGTCAGAATAAACACCATTTTTTATAAGCATAGTTAGCAAAATATTTTATAATCTTCGTTTTGTTGAAAATATCATAAAACAATATAAATCAATACAAAAGTATCACAATAATTTTTAAACTATGGGTCGAAATCAGGTATAGTAATACACATCGTCGACACTAAACGGAGAAACCTTCAATTTGTCGTGAATGTTTATCGGTGCCTTCAACGAGCCATCGCGATTGAAGATATTTTCCGGGCAGTATTTCTTCGTGCAGAGCCTCGTGATTCCCTCTTCGGAGCACCAACAAGTGTTGCAGTAAAATTTGAATCGAGTCTTTGGCACGCACTGGACGTTCACTTCTTCTGCATCTGTGCAATCCCAAGAAAGAAAAAGAAAAACATGGATCGTACCATCCAAAATGTCAAAGAAGAAGCAAAAAAAAGTCGTGAACATACCATTAACAGCCGCAGAAATGATAAGAAAAGTAACGAAAAGCCAACTGATTGTCGCAGCTCGCATAATTTCGAAATCAGCACTGTTTATTCAACGACACCCTTGCGTTTAAATATTTAACATTTTTCCTTCTTTTTTGTTTTCAAACACCTCCGAGTAGTTTTTTTATCGCTTGTATAGGCCAGGCTGAGCTTGAACTTGCACTTGTAACTGCGATGCCTCGATGCAACGAGCTGATGCACCGATACAAGCTCTTGGCATTGCGTCACTCGACGGAGGGAGGGAGACTGACTCTACTCGCAAACGTCGATGCACCATTAGGCACATAATTTGATAGTTCGCGCGTCCGAGGGTCTAGTGACAAACTATACATACAAACGAGAAAGTTTATTAGAAAATTGTTTTTAACGCCTGCTAAAAGTGCCGCGTGTTGGGATTCGTCGTATACACGCGTGGCATACACGTGAAATCATCAAGGTTCGTCGCTCGATCAAATTTATGCTTTCCGCTTGGGGATTTCTTCAGGAAGGAAGGAAACTTCTCGATTATTCAATTCTTTT